>JAJEKB010024499.1:0-29980 GCA_022393335.1 Macrotrachela quadricornifera | reverse complement strand
GGTGAGGGGACTAAGGGGACTCAAGATGAGGGTGAGGGGACTAAGGGCACTCAGAGAAGTAAGCACCTGTGTTCAAACTTCGGAAAAAGGAAACTACGGAAATTTCAAAAATTTTGGAGCGTTTCTTCTGAAAGCGCCATTACTTCGAAAAATTTGGTAATTTCTAAAATTTCGATACTTTACACTATCCGTAATTACTGAAATTTTCAAAACTTCTTTAGCCTTCCACATTTTCAAAAATAGTTTTCTGTGAGTATATGTGTTCTTCGAAATCTCTGTAATTTCCTTTTTCGGAAAGCTGAACATAGCTCGGACTAGAGCGTGAGAGTGAAGGTGCGATGGAGGGTGACGATACTAAGAATACAGGGAGACTAAGAGATCCTTAGTTCCCTTGTATTCTTAGTCTCACCCTCACGCTCACCCTCATGATATACACATGTATTGTTTTCACATAAATATACTGAATTCTAGAATGAAGAGTAGTTGTTTTAAAGATTGTAAGAGTTAATTCGATAGGTAAATGATGGTGCAGACCTGTTTTATTAAACTGGATTCTACATGTTGATATGTAAGATGGATGAGTTCTATTGGAAATGTGCAATTATTTATTAGTCCCCTTATTCCCCTATCTTGGTAAAAATGGAAGGTTGTTTTTTTCTTCAAAATTCAATTTGAATTAAAAAAAGCCATAGAGTTAAAAAATTATAGAAATTTCTGTAATTACTAATATTATCATGTAGTTACCGAAATTACATAAGATTGTTGTGTAATTACCGAAATTACATAAAGCTGTGATGCAGTTATCAAAATTACCTCAGATGTTTATGTAATTACTTAATTTCTACTACCTTTGTTGAGTATACGAATGTTCGAATATATATACTTTCATATGTGTATGATATAAATGAAGACATTATAGATATTTCAGTAATCATCAAAATTTTGATAGAGTTAGTGAAATTTCTAAAAATTCTTCTACTGATGGAGGTAGTATTATTGAAGTCCATATCTATACTATTCTGCGTTTATCGTACAAATAGAAAAAGTTATAGAAAATTTTCGAAAAATTATCGTAGAGAATATTATTCTTATATATTATTGAGATAGTTTGAGGCATTGTGAAAATTTTGTTATTATGTAGTTTTAAGTCCTATAACGTCTGGAAAACTATTAACAGAACTAATTAATTCGGCAGTTTTCCTGATAAGTTCATCTATAAGTACCCGTATTGTATATAATTATTGAGAAATTTTCTTAAATTGAATCAGTATTTGCAAACATCATTTGGAAAATTTCCAAAATTTCTTCTTTTGATGTGAAGGTAAATTGACAAGTAGATGATAATTAGGAAATTTCAGCAATGTCCTTTTTCGAAATCACAATATACTTCCCATTATGTGTTTTTAACTAGACAGTATTTATGTCATACTATTGAAGTATCAAACATTCGTACTTTGACATCACGTTATGATACATGTCGATAATTTATGGTGTATACTCAAGGAACAATAGATCTAAATTATTTTATTTTATTTATTTTAGATTTTATTACATAATTACTTCAATGAGTAGTAAGTATAATTTATCTCATTTTGTTTTAAATATTATTTAACGACAGACATAGCTGTAAAATGCAGGAAAGCGGATTTTGTACAGATACGAAGTTTGTGTTACGAAGTCTGTATTCGCGGACTTATAAAAATTCAGCCTTATAGAATCGTTTACTAAAACTAGGAGTAGTAGCTTGGCTATGGATCAAAATGATTGTATATAGTGATCGTAACTAATTATCTGAATATAACTCATTTAAAAATGTTTGTGCTTCTAAGACTAGGAGAAAGTATGAGCACATAACTTTCCAGAATGGAAGAGGATTTGAGAGAGGAGAAGAATAGAAACATAAGAAATTGGTACAAAAAAGATTATTACTTCCTCTGAAAAATCTAATTTGCGTTCCTGATGCAATAGAATACATATTTTTTTTGCAGTAAAGACTTCACTAGACAAGAATATTCACCAACTACTCACTGCAGTGAAGTAATGATATTTTTTTTTTCAAAAGAAAAGATTTCACAATATTGAACTTCTTCTGAATTCTACGATTGCTTTTTATTTTTCTCTAAATCATTCATTGATAGAAAATATTCATTAAAATGTCTAATGTACTCTATTGCACCCTTTTCATATTTTTTTTTATTCTCTCTCGAATATATTCAATTGAAATCTTTTTCTTGTTAGATGCATCTATAAGTACAATCTGCATCCCATGATAAATCAAATAAATTGAATTTTCAATTTTTTAAAAATTCTTCAATATAAAAACAATTATTATCGAAATATAATAATCTATTTTATTTTCTACCCAAATGTAAACTTCGATGCGAGTTTTGTAACACAACAGTCTATCCTTTAATAGTGTTTCAATATGTCTTGCTTGAAATTAAAACTTATTTATTTAGTCCATGAGATATTTATTTGTCTTCCTACTATGTCAGACATGTAATTTAACTATTCTAATCACCATTTTGTACAAATTGAACTTTTGCTCTCTAGAAATTCACATTGATCAAGAGAGTTACTTTTATGAAACATTTTAAACTCATAAAATCCATAGTTGTTGTTGATTTACGATTAAAGATAATTCTTGAAATTTGATAATTAGAATTAATTTATTAGAAAATTTATGTTTATATTCTTTCACCTTACTTATTCTCCATGATATACATAACTTGAGGGTGAAATGAAGCACTTCGTTCATAAAAGGCAAGGATTTTTCCGTTAATTGATCTAATCGTTCAGTATTCTCGAATCTACTGTGATTCTATTAATAGATTTTTTTCTAAACCCATCATCTGTCTTATGCCATTGTACAATTGTCTGACATTCTTATTTAGATACTCAAGAAATTGTAGCACACAATGTCTCCAAGGGTCTTCATTGTGGAGGACAACATTGCACCAAATGTCACAAGTGTCGTGATTGGCATTTTAATGGAGATCAAAGCACTTGGAATTGGATATGCAATTGGGAGAATTGGGCAGATGCAGATTGGCATCGTTGGTACAATGATCGCAGCAGACTTTTCACTAAACGTGATAATGCAACATGTGCTCGTGGTATTACTGGTACTCGTCGCTCTCATAGTCGTCATGCTGCCACTCGTCGTTATGCTTCTGGTGCTCATCTTTGCTTGTGCGAGCGTCGTTGATATAAAATCACGATTATAAGTAAATGTCGCTAGTTTACAATATAATTATTTTTTTATAATTAATAAATTGGGTAAAAATTGCGTTAATTGTTGTTGTAGACACTAAAAGTATTCTACGAGTTCATTAGGAAAAGTCATTGAAAATATGATGTATTTATAACATATATTGAAAAGTATATTTTAGTCTTCATGATTCAAGATGAGTTGTTTGAAACACATCAATATGAAGATGAGTATTACAATCTATTATATATACAGATGCTGTATGAAATTATAATGAAATATTCACATCTTTTTTATTATTTTCGTATAAATGATGAATATCAACTCAGTGTATTCCTTCTTTGTCTAGATTGAAAAGAATTGAATATGTTACAACTAAAAAAACCATTTCATAGTTTAATTTTCAATTGAATTGATATTTTCTTTCATTTAAAAATTTATAAAAAAGAGATTTAATGTTATAAATTAAAAATCAGAGTATGATCAACTATTTCACTAAATACAAATACGAGAATATTAAATATAAAATAAATGCATACCTATAAATCGCTTTCTGATGTAATTTAGAATAATCAATATAACTCAATGTTACAAATCAACAAATATTTATAACAATATTTTCTCAACTTTTCAGCAACATTATATATCGGATTCATTTTTATGACAACAAAGAAATAGATGACTATATTCTGTACTTTCATAACAAATATTCTAAAAAAAATTTTGTGCATCTTTCCAAAAATAAATATCGATTAGTGACACATATTGCAAAAAGGTGAAAGAAATGTTACATTTTTCTAATTTTCATGGATCATTGAGTTTATTATTATTGAAAGCAAACAAAATCAATCGATCGCATACTGTGCTCCTGCATGGTAACTGTATGAGATGATTCTGAATACTAATGAATTGGATCTCTTCGTTACTGTTTGCAATTCGCAGTTGTAAGTCTGCTCATTAAAGTGATAACATATCGCATGAAAAAGAAATCATCTTAAAAAGAAAGATAGCGGCTTCTGTTCACCTCTTTAATGTCTAGAGGGTTTCGAGTTTTTTGCTGGTAACAACGGACAAATTATTTTCATTTACAAACGATATTTCAAAAATCAATGAATTCTTTGTACTTATCATTTGATTGATATGTGTCATAATCAAGATTGAAAGTCAGCATCTCAGTAAAATCGATATCTTAAAATACGTTTTTTGTAAATGAGTGAAGAAGTACGAGCCTCACTCTTGTATCTCTAATCAAAGTAATTAATTGTTCAGCAGGACTAACTGGATTGACTATAGCATTATTTCATACACTGACATACAATAATTAATTTATTTGTTAGACGACGTACATGGTATGGTAATAGTTTGTAAGTTATTGAACTGTCGTTCAATTATAAGAAAGTTCACGTTGTATTTGTCCTATTTCTCGTGGTTATTGTCAAGAGAAGCGAAGCAATAGTTTGGTCCGTATTGAGAGACATTTCTATTGTTAACTTGAAGTTGCCGAAATGTATAAATAAAAATAGAATAGTAGTAGTTTTTCAAATTATTTTTAAGGTTGATTTTAAGACGATTAAATAATGAGAGAACGAACTGCATTATAAACTAGGTAGAACTATTTTAGATTTCGTGAAACTAGACAAGAATCTATATTGATAACTCGTTAATCGAATTTTGTCAAATTTCAGATAATCGTACAACATTTAGTGAATAGTTTTGAAATTCCTCAGTACTTTCACGTAGAGAAAATTGTCTTCAATAATTTTTGAATTTGAATGATGATTAACTTGGAAATTAGTTAAAAATTAATCAAGATACTGAATTAACTTGCATTTTAGTCTGTAACTGTTCGAGCATATTTATACTCTGAAAAAAAAAAGATTCTGAAAAGTGGAATAAAATTTAAATCTTATATGAGTTTTATGTAACAGAATTTTTCTTTAACTATTCAAACAGATTTCGTAAGAACGTGTAAGTACTTAAGGAATATTATGTGTTGATATACTCATGGTATATTCTAATGTGAATTCGTACGAGTTTTTGTTTAAAGATTCACTTATACATGGATATATGAATACCAAGTGTAGTATTGTATATGAAGATAAATGAAAAGAAGGAACTATTCGTTTAATAAATTATTTATTTTATCGTATATTCTTTTTTTTTTTGTAAGTCATTTATTCAAATGAAACATGTGGTGACTTTGAAAAACAAAGAAAAAATGTTTTCTTTTATATTTATTTGCTGGCTACTTCTGTAAGATGAATTTTTTATACATATTATATTGTAAAATATCATGAAATCAAAAGCAACAAGTGCGTTTTGTTCACAAATCAACTGTAAATATAAAATAAAAATCTATGTGAATACACAATGGATAAATAATTTTACTTTGTATTTTTTTCTTTTAATGAATTTGTAGATGAATACGAATAATTACGAATTTTAAAAATGTATATTTCTCATTATCATTGATTCATCCAGTATTTTCTTTGTCCTTAAAATACCTGTTTTATTATGTTTTCCCATTTCAAAATATTGACAATAAGAAATCTTCTTTGTTACAGAAAATAATTGGATATTTTCTTTATCTATCACGAGAAAAATGATGAATATCTTCATTAGGAACGTATTCTTTATTTTTTGTAATATAAAAAGAATAGATAACAGATTTGTATAATCAATACTGTTACAAAGAAGAAAAGAAATAGAAGTTCTGAAGTCATTTCATCCCATCCGAATTGTCTTAATGATCACTGTAATAATAAAATTACTCTGAAGAAAATATGATACATATCTAATCGATGTCTCCATAAAATATACATATGAAAGAATCTCAAAATTGAATAAGTATGATTCATAGTTTCTGAGATAATTAGTGAAAAAGATATGAAAATATTAATTCTATTATCATACAGTATTCTTTATTGTTAAAAAAAATCAAATTATAACAAAAGTTTATTACATTTGAGAAAAGTAAGTAAACAAACGTTTTTTTCTGTTAATGATGTTTGATAACGATGCATTATGTACATATTTTTCAAAAACACATGTTCAATAGTGGCTGATGTTGCCGGTACCGTCAAATATTTTAAACTAAGCTGATATAAACATGGATATGTATGTCTCTTTTCAAATAGTAATTTTTCTTCACAACTTTTTTCACATAAAAAACGATCAAGTTCATTTAAAATATTTGATGTCGTATCAGAACGGATTGCTTTGGATTCATTCAGATAAGGAAACAAACATTTTCTTTTAACAGATTGACTATTATTCTTTATTACAGTATTTGTACCATCTTGATCAACTGTAGTTGATACATCAAATTGAACATTTTGTGATTTAGGAAAAGTTAGTTTACGAGAAAAACTATCAAATATACTTAGAATTTTTTCAATAACACGCATTTTAACAACACTACGAAAATGATTAAGCCACAATAGTTTAAAACGTGCATTAAAAAGTGGAGAAATAAGAAAAATAGGATCTGAAAATATTTCTGACATAGAAGAAGAATTAAAAGGTACATCAATTTCAAAATGACGAAGAAGACCACTAAATCTAGCTTTTATTGATGAAATAAGAGCATTACATGGAGAAACAAGTACCAAAGTTGAAGAACTAAGTTTACTCTCAAGATCAAAAAATATATGAAGAACTGTAGGCGCAACATAACTTATATTAATATAAGATTCACCTTGTGTTATTGCAGTAGCCTCATTAAGTAATTCAAATAAAGATACGAATTCTTCCAAAATTTTTCGATCCCTGCTATTAAGAATAAGATCATTTTCATTCATATCATTTAACATTGAATTAAGTATTGAAGATGGAATATTAATAATCTTTTTCACTATTTGAAATTGATTGTTCCATTTAGTACGATTAGCTTTTGGAATAGTATGATGAACCTTTTCTAATTGTTCAGCAAATATCATATTTGAATTAGCAAGTTTAGCTAAACTAGCTACTTTCTTAAGAGATTCTAATGCAGGATCACATGCTTTTATACCATCGTTTACAACCGATTGAAGGCATTGAGCGAAACAGGGCAAATTTAGATATTCTTCTTCACCTATTGAATTTAATATTGCTTTATAAACAGTATTATCCAGGGTTTCTATATGTGAATGTTTCTTTACATCAGATAAAACATAATATTCTTCATTCATAATTGATTTAGTGTTTAATTGATTATTTCTCATATTATCAAAGTAATCTTCAAAACCTGGCAATATAATATCATCAAAAGTAGCTAAAGATTTAATTGTATTATCAGCAATTAACCTGACTACCTTATTCTTTAAATTATAAAACTGAATTATTCGGTCGAATTCAGCTGAAACTTTAACTGCTGAAAGTTTTCCTTGAAGTTGTTCAAATGAAATAACAAATGATTTATATTCATTATTGATAATTGTGTGAAGTGTAATACCAAAATAAGATCTTAAACGACAGTAAGTACTCCAAATGTTGAGTGTGAGACTAATAGAATTTGATTGAGCACATATATCTTGTAATTTTAATACACATTTTTTTTGTAAAACAGGTAAATATAATCGAATAAGATCATGTGTATTTAGTGATTTATATGTTGGATCAACATCATTCATAAAGTGTTTGAATGATGCATCATCGACGATTGATAATGGGAGACCCATACTTATAATAAGATTTTGGATAATACTACTAGTGAGTTGTTGTTGTCGTTTGTTATTTATTGAATCTAAATGAGAAAATAGTTTATTTATTGTATATAAAATAATTAATGCACAATATATTATTGATCTCAAAAACCAAAAAAACCCATTTTATCATATTATTTTCATTCTTCTATCATTACTTCGTTTAAAAGTGAGCAATATGTATTTTAAAATAGTAATAAGAATAATATTTTAAAAAAACGCGGATAGACTTACGTATTTGTTTTTGTTTATGTAGATAAATAATTTTATTCCAATCGATTTGATCATTTTCTATAAGTTCGATCTTGTCTTTCTCTTGTGTTGTTAACTGTTCAATGATTTTATATATTTCATTCATTTTTTCTTGAAGATATTTAAGATTATTTTCATCGAAATTTTCATCTTCTCGTTGACGGCGAACTTCTGTTGATAAAAATTCAAATTGTTTGATTAAATTTTTTCTTTCAGGAATAATCATTTGTGTAAGTTGTTGTCGAACTTGTTCTGCTCTCTTTTTTATTTTTTCAATAGTTGTTTTTTCCCATTGATCTATAAATGAAAAAAGGTTATCATAAGTATTCTTTGTCTTATTAATTTGTTCTAAAATTCGATCATGATTTGTAACAATATCATTATCAAATTGTATTGATAATTGTTGTCGATGTTCTAAGAAATGTTTAATACAAAAGAATTGTTTACATCCTGTACAATTACATTTTGCTTCATTGTTTTTACACATTGAACATTTATCAGAAATGAATTCTGTTGCCATCTATTTCAATTGAATTATGAATTATCTTATTTCACAATATAATATCAATTTACTTGAAAAAATACAATGTTATTTGGTAAAAAAAAAAAAAGCGTTGACAAAAGAGTCGAAGACAGATTCATTTATACATATAATATCTATTTTTCTCTTTTGCGTCCTTCATCATTATCACGCGAGCCTTTTTTCTTCTCTTTCAATATGTTCTATTACATTAACTTTGGATTGTCTCGAGGTAAAAATAATAATTTACGATAGACAATATAAAAAAGAACAATAATTACAATAGTAAGATAAATATAGACTATATGCGTAATATTGAAATCCAATATAAAAATTATCACCATTTTTATACAGGAATTTTATATTTTGTTTATTTTTATTTAGGTTTACTATTTCTTCCATTATTTCATCCGAAAAACTTTTGTTTTCTTATTTAAAATTTTAATAGAGAAAATGTCATCGAAATTTCCAGCAAAAACCAATGTTCTAATTTTAATTACTGTTCAAGAATTAAAGACATCAATTTTATTCAAGCAAAAAAACTAAAATTCAAAAATTTGAATGATTTTAATAATGAATAGCTATAAATATAATCAGCAAACATGAAAAGAACGATATATAAGCAGAAGCAACAATTCTGATATTACAATTCATAGAGAATGAAGTTGCAGATGTTCTAGAAAGAAAGCAAAAAAAATGATATTTTCAATACTCTATGACAACTCTGTTCCTTCCTACCTATTATTAGTGGCTGATTATCAGGAGACAATTAGTGACAATTGCCATATCTAAAACAAAATATTAATAGTATATATATGATAATCAAAATAAACTTTGAAACAGGATTTGCAATAGAGATGTAAAGTAAAATGTATTCGCACAGTGCTTTTGCCAGCAAAGTGTAAAAAGTCTACTAAAACCATTTCTTTAATAAAAAGTATCAGTTAATAATATTGTACAACGAGCTAAGCCAGTGATTACTCGAAGGAATAAAAGCAAGAGAGAGAGATATTTCCAACAAAGAGAGAATGGTGTAGTACCACATAGGAACACTCTGAGACAAGCATGTATGAATGTGGTAACATAAGTTATTTCTTATAATTAGAAATAGTTAAAAACTCCTATCGTCTTCCACTATCTTTTAGATTAAAGAAAAGTTCGTAAACTGATGAATAAACTCAAAAATATTCAATTAGTAAAAAACATAGATTAGAGTTTTGCATTGAGTAAACTCTGAAATTGACAAGCCCTCTTTTAAAATAGATAGTTTTAGAAGCTCTTCTATACCATTAATTCGATGTAAGTGCATGACACACACGCCGAAACGGCTATGCTTGATGATGTACTTGTTGAATTTCAAAACTCGAATCGTAGAAACATACAATCTGAATTTTCTCCAAAAAGTAGAGAAAGCTAAGCATATACCTCCAAAAATTAAACGAAGTTGAGAGAATCGTCTCTTTGAACTTTCTTCTACTCAATTCGTGCCTGACATACGTGATTAGTACATGTATAGTTTAATCACTAACGAGTAGATAAATATATACAATTTTTATGCTAACAACCAAAGTGTAGTTTATAGTGTAAATCGAAACTAGCAGATATTCTATACATTCGACTTGCGTTACGTACACTTTCTAATGGAAACGCTGCTTTGAAATGATGCCAAGAAAAATGAAAGAATTTAAGAAATACATAATCATTGTGGGGTATTTTTCAAGATTGAATACATAGCTTTTTTTCATAATAATAATCTAATATAATTGATTGCCCCACTTCGATTTATGTCGCGAACCCGCCACTGTATATTATTGTTGTTTTGAATAAAAATAGATTCATGATCATAAATGATGTCTTGATGACCATACTTACCAAAGTCGAAAGTTCGCAAGTAATTCATATAGAATTATATTCAACTGTATTACTTTGATTACTTCTTATATAATTATTATTATTATTGAAGTTTTCTCTAATCAATACTCATTATAGGAAAATTCCTTTTTCTTTTTGTTAGAACAAGGATGAGACGTAATATGAGTAATATTCATTCGTCCGTTACAAAATGAACGAACAAAAGCAATACCTATATATATACTCATTCATTACAAAATGAAAGAAAAAAAAAGGTATATATATATAATTACTCATAAACCCAGGGAAAAAATATATGCCCATATATATTTATATTGTGCCATTTTTTTTATTCGTCCTAGCATGTAGATATTTATAGTAACAATCGCTCTAAAAATGTCATTATTTTTGATTCTATACTTTGTAGATTCTTGACATTGAAACAAATCAGGGTCGAAGATTTCTAAGGAAATTTTACGAGATATTATTTTAAAAAACAGTATATAGATCATTTATTTTGTTTTATTTACGTGCTTTCTTAATAAACCAAGAACTGTTGAAAAGTATTCATTGTAAAAAGTAATATTTGCATCGAAAGTATTATTGATGGTTTTTCAAAGTTTATAGATCATGTAGAACTTCAGATATATGGTCATATGAAAATATGTTGAAGTTAATAGTTTGTTTATCAAAAAGTAGAAAAGGTTTGGTGTTTTTTACTTTGAAATACACAATCTGAATTCTAATCATAATAGTCGACTTTCAATAGATTGTCAACGATACAAGATGTTTATTGATAAATCTTATTTAAAATTCAAATCTTTTTTGAACTCAAATGAGAATTATATAGTGAGAAAATAATTTAATTTAAAACATATTGATTATTGATATATTGACACTGTTAAAAATTTCGTCTTTGTTAAATATTTTACTGATTATTTCACTATAGAAAAATCATCGATTACTTATAATCGACAATAATAGATCAATCAATTTATCAATGCAATGATAATCAGTAAGGATTTATACTGACGGGAAAGTACAGATACGCTTTCATCTAATTAATGAATCACATTGAGCAGTTCTATCGAAAAAAATATTTAAAATGTGATCTGATCTTATGCTATTAAGTAAAATAGCATTAATCTGTGGTGTTAGTAATAAAAAGCTCAACATTTATTAGAATAGTCATGATGAAAGACGAGAGCATGTAAACAAGAGCAACTGAATCATCAATTATTCATTGATAGAATCTCAATCTATCCTATGGAATACATATCTTTTACAAAAATCCAAAAACTTTTTTTCCATCTCGTCAAATGTTAGTTGTCTAAGTTTTTCATATTCTCTACTTATATGATAGTAAGCGATGCTTAACTGCAACTTGATGATATAAGGAAGTTTGTTCTACTATGGAAAATCTTCTATGGCTGTATAATTTATTGATATGAAAGATATTCTCATCCAATAAAAAAATAAGAGAACTGCAATATTTTCTGGAAAGAACAACATCTTTCCTTATCTTATTTTTATCCATAATACGACGAATTAAACAAGGAAGAAAAAGCAAGTTGTTATTCAGCTACACAACAGTATGACAGAAAGAAAAAAACTGCGTTGTTTCCATGATAAAAAATATTTCTTCGCTTTTATTTGTCTCTGTACATATGCGTAAGTTATACAATAGAATAGATGGAAAATGGTAGAAAGAAAAAATATCATAAACAAGAGTATAAAGCAAAGATGAGTATGTAAGATTTTTATTCATATATATTTGTATTATTTTTATTTTCAATATTTTTTCATCATGCCATACGATGAATATTCTATAATATTATTATTTACACTCTGCTCATAGCATCAAATTTGTTTGTGTTAGCAATCACGAGTGAGCTCGCTACTGTCTCTTTTTCTTCTCTGTTATGGATCACTTTCAGAGACATTCTTCCTCCTTTCCATTCATACAATGTTTTGTGCTTCTTCGTTTCATATTCTGTTTTTTTGAGAAAGAATGTTATCTCCGATACCATTCTTTTTCTTTGCTTCTTTTTCTTTATATAGATGTGTTTTTGTTCGATTGGGGGTTAGTCCTTTCTTTTTTCTTTTTCGAATACATACACTCTCTCAGCTTTGCAGATAGCCTAACAGTTTGTAAATTTTGAAAAAGAAGTCTGATTACTCAAAACATACATCGCTAGTTCGATTTTGAAAAGAAAACTATTCATAAATTGAGTTCTACCCAACCGATTTTGATAATTTTTCTTTCTGTTTTATTGATCGAAAGATGGTCATTTACTGAGAAAATTATGGAAGAATATCATTTTTTTAAGATTACTTTTGTAACTAGACTTGTAAAACTAGTCAAAAATTTTACGAAATATGCCTTTTAGGTTTAGCTTTAGATAAAGTTTTTTGAATAAAAGCTGCCAATAATAGGTGTTGAGATACTTTTTATTTGTTATGTAGAGTGATATTAATATCACTGGCATTCCATTTGAATAAACTTCATTGAATGTTAAAGAGAAATAGTAAAAAAAATATTCTAACACAACTAAAAATAAAGACATCATTGTCTTACATCGTTAGGGAAAGCTTGATGAAATTTTCTGTTTTTTTTTCATAAATGTATTTTTCAAACGGTTAGGAAGTTGAATAAAATAATGTCAGAAACTACATTAAAAAAATCTTAATACATTATTCAATACGTCTCCATCTTCTTTTTTCTGATGGTATCATTTGTAATTCATTATCTTGCTTATATTAAAAGTTATTCAAACGATACTTATGAATATTCTTGTTATTGTCATATATGCAAACAAAACAGATCCTATCGAAATTTTATTCTTATAATACTGCTTGAATATTTAATAAAATAACAGAGAAATGTAGAGTATTGTTTTCTTTATTATCGTAGTGTCACAAAAAAGAAAAAGTTCTCTAAGCTTTCCATAAGGAAATAACATGCTGACGCCACTACTTTTCATATATTTTAAGTAATAAGACTAAAAGACATATATTCTCATTCACAAGAGAATATCCTTCAGTGTAAAATCATTTTGACACAAGAACTAAATTCGTTTAATGGGTTTTAGTTCAGAAAAAATACCGTAATCTCTCTCTGGATTCATCCAAAACTCGATTTGAAACTTTGTACAAATAAAGTTCCCAATGAAATTAAATTATTCTAAACTGTTTTATTGCTTACTAGAATCTATTGAATGAATATAGCTCCGATCCAAAAGCGATTTGACATTTGAGGATATTTTCTCGTCAGCTCTCTATCTGATCATTAAAAAAAGATCTTTTACTTGAAGTATGAGTTGCCAGCATTTTCCATTAGCCCAAAACACTCATGTATTATTTCGATCGAATAAGATATGGATTACAGAATTCTTTAAAAATATTTTATTACAAGATTTAAGCTAAAATTTTTCTCAAGATCACAACTGTATTATATACTTGGTTATTTCACAAAGAAAAGATATAGACATGAACAACCGATCTGATATACCATTTTGATATAATTCTATCGCTTGGATCGTATAAGAAAGGATCCTCGATTGGTCCGAACAATATTATGTTTTATCTGTATAATAGTAGAGAAAAGCTACATCCGAACAGTAATATTCCTTTTCTCATGTCTCCAAATAATCTAGCTTCGAAACAGTTAAATGTCAATCTTCCTTGATAGACCTATTGTTTCTTGCATTAGTAAGACGAACTATTCAAAAAATTCGCACAAAAATTAATGGATATGTATCCATTTGGATACATCCGGTCACTAAAGAACAGAACTTTATAAAAACTCTTTTTTTTTTCTATCTATCAAAATTTAATTTTATGCTGCTTTTTATATCTATATCTGTAGACGTAACTGTAAATCTTCTGTTTGTCCATGTTTTGCAGGCCAACGCTTAAATATCTGTAGAATGTTCTAAGATTTTCAGTTCAGTGCAACATTTATAAATTTTTTAAAACTTTTGTCTCTTAGTAGTCGGTTATGTCCAAATGGATACATCAAGCCATTAAATGCCGAAGCACTTTTTGATTTCGAAAATTAAACTTTTCCTATATTCATAGTATAGAAGTAACAAAAATGTACGAAAAGATTTTTTTGCTACCAGTCTTCTAGTAGCCGGCTGGAAAAAAGAATATATATAAGGTAATAATTAGACGTATGCGCTGTCACCACTGACGATTGAATAATTAAATATTCATTTTGTTCTGTGCCATTTGAGTATAATACTAATGGCAAGATAGAACATAATCATACTAACGGTTGAATCGCAAAAGATCGAGATGATTTACTTCACTTATATCTGTGAATTTGTTCTAGATATTTTTCGACAATATCATATATTTTTGTGAAACATCATTGTTAATAACAGAGACCGAAAACGAACCGAACTCTACTGATTCGTTTCGGTCTTTGGTTAATAAATATTGAAGTATATTAGAATTATAATATATATATATATTCCTATAGATAAAATGTCTACCTCATCTACTACTAAAAAATTAGTGGAAACAGCTAAAATACAATGTGAATTATTAAAAAATTCTTTAAATGATTGTTTCAATATATCTATACAAGGTTTAAACGAAACTAATAATGCTATAAACGAATTATATAAAAAAGATACTTATTTTACAACACGTGTCTATCATCTTAATAATTTGAAAGATGAAATAACCAGAATACAAAGAACTTATGAATATCGTACACAACAAGCATTGGATGAATTAAATGGAAAGAAACAATATTGTAAAGAAATTTTAATGTCAATGATTACTGAATTTGAAAATTTGATAAATACAAATGATATACGAGAATGTTTAAACAGAATATCTCAAATAATTGATATTGCTTATAATGATCCAATATTCAACATTTTTAAAACAAGTAATATATTTGTTTTAATATGGGAATTCATCCGTTTATCAAGTCCAGATATGGTACAAAACGCTTTTGGTGCACCAACATTTCAAGAAAAGTTAAAAGAATTAATGAATAAAATAAATGATAATTGCTATCATATTCGTCAACGACAAACAGATAATGTATCAAAAATTTCTCATTATTTCAATAGTTTGATTACTAGTATTCAAAATATACAATTATATAATACGAATAATACAATTAAAATAGCTTGGTATGATAAACATATTGAAAATGATGAAAATCAATCATACATAGAACAACTTAAAAGAAATTTTCCACAATATGCAATTATACAATGTATTGAAATAAATCAATTAATTGAATTAATAAAAACTAATTGTCAACATGATATTATTATGATAACATCAGGTAAAACAGGTGAATCGATTATTAAAGAAATTGGTTATTATTTTAATCTTAAATGTATTATTATTTTTTGTATGAATGTTGAATATCATTCAAAATGGGCAGAACAATATAAAAAAATCGTTTTAGTTACAGATAATTTTTCAAATATTCTTGATAAAATTCAATATATTATTCATAATAATCCTGATTTTATTACTTATGGTTTTTCATATGAAGATATTAATTTAAGTTTAAAAAAAATTCATAATTCACATTATTATTTATCATCTGATCCAAATCATGGTTTTATTATATCAAATTTTAATAATATACAATTTAATTCATATGAACAATCTATGATAAAATTATATAATAAAATATTAGAAAAAAAAATTTTTAAAGATAATTTACCTAAACATTTTGAAATATCTAATTTAAAATTAATAGGTGAATATTTTTTTAAAATTTATAATACTAATTCTCAACCAATTGAAAATCAAATTATTCGTCTTTATTCTGAAGAATATCCATGTTTTTATAGTGTTATTAATGATATATTAAATTCATTAGATGAAGAAATTATTTTATTATTTTCTGATTATATTAAATCATTAAGATATTCATTAATTAAATATAATGATAATACTTTAAAATCTAAACAAATGAAAACAATATCAACATATAGAGGAATTAGTTTAAATACACAAACAATAAAAACATTTTTAAAAAAATTTACAATTAATGATTTTATTATATTTCCATCATTTACATCAACATCATTAAATAAAGCAAGAGCTCTTCAATTTGCTAATGGTGAATATGGTGTTCTTTTAAAAATTAAAATTGATCTAAATAATATTAATGATAGAAATATACCTAAATGTATTGTACGTATATCGAAATATCCCGATGAAAATGAAGTATTATTAAATTGTTTTTCAATGTTAAGAATCAATCATATTACAAAAGAACAAGAAAATTTTTATTCCTATGAATGTACTCTAGAAATACTCGAATAAATCTAATATTTATTTATTTATTAACATAGATCCAATCTGAAATGAAAAAGACACACAATTTCACTTGTACTTCACAGTATTTTCGTTTCATTTCTATATTCTCATATTCAAAAATAAATGATACATAGGTCATCTATTATTTCAAAAGAATATTTTTAAGAACTGAGATCAGGTAACGTTAGTCCAGATATTTAAAAGAGTTTGCATTATAAAACACAATGACAAACTATTCACCATATTGAATGGGGGCTATAAATGCCTGAAATATTTTTGACAATTGAATTGATTTATCATAGCAACCGTTCTATAAAAGCAGCGACCTAAATGCAGAGAAACTTCATTCGAAATTCATAGATTTCGTTGGCTTTTAAACAGGGTGGTCCATAAGTAACCCGGCGATAAGAAATTTAAATGTCTTCATCAGATGTCGACAGATCGAGCTAAAATTTTTACCAGTGATAAAGACTTACTTAAATTTTTTTTTGGTAAGAGACACAAAGATATCAATGTTCCTATATGTTAAGATAACATCAATACAAATTTTCTACTTATTACGAGTTCTGTCAAATATTTATAAGGTGACTTCTGCGCATTTTTAAGACTTTTTTTAGATAAGTGACATGATAGAATCAAAAGAAAGTGTATTATGTCAATCACAGTAAACACCACTTGAGATAATAGAAAATATTAATTCAAACGTTTGAATTGATGTTCATCAGCACTGATGCACTTTTGTAGTCTTTCTTGCACAGATCAGAATCTGGTGTAGAATAAGCTGAGATAATTGATTGTTTGAGACTGGATAAGGTTCAATGCTTCTTTTGGTAAACAATATCTTTCAGATAGCTCCACAAAAAATAATCAGCGGAAGTAATATCAGGCAATCGAACAGGCCAATCAAGCGCACCACGACGACCAATGTATCTTGCTGGAAAATTTTCATCTAAAGCCACCGACGCATTAGTAAACTCGAAGTCTTCTATTCTGTCTTATCGTTCACAGATTCCACAGAGAGTCTTCTAATAAGTCCTCCAAAAAAGAAATGTTGTGCTGTATACCCATCAGTTGTAATAAAAGTATATTTTTATGATCATTATTCAGTTATTAAATGTTTATTTTATTTTTCTTCGTTAATACAGTTAACAAAAACAGCCTATATTTTAGTTAGCTAAAAATATTTCGTAAACAAGGATATCTTTATTGTAAAATTTAATAAATATATACACACTAAAAAGGTTAACACATTAGCTATAAGAACGGTCTTCGAATATGCCGAAAGCTTTAATTTTACATTCGATGAAATCGAAAAATCTTCGTATTCAATTGATTTACCTACACCTACTCCCATCTAGAAGACATGATCAAAGTTTAATGTTGGTCTTTTAATAAAAATTCACAAAAAACCTTCAATAGAAGGATAACTCACCGCTTTTCGTAAAAGTAAATTTGTATCAAAATATATGATGTTTCGGATGGAACTCAGTTCATGTATTGGTGTCAAACGAATTGCTGAAATAACTTCTATAACTTCAGCAACACCTATCTTTAAATTCTTAATACCTCCACAGTGTTCAAATCCTGTCAAAATATAAAAACTATATAATTTCAATTTACTATAATTTTTAAATATATCTTTTTTATGTCAACAGTTGTCATGACATCGTTGCCAGCATTGATAAAGGCTCTCATAGGTAATTTCGCTGAGCTTGATAGTCTGTCACAGACAGACTTTTTACATTGAATTTCTGAATAATCTCTCATTAATAGTTTGATTCCTATACTATTACGAAAATTTTTTTGCATCGAACAGTGCATTGTCGGAACTTTTTATCAATTTGGTACTAATGTGAACAATGGATTGAAATGAGATCAATTTTTTTTACTAGAAAAAAAAATAGAGGAGATAAGCTTACATGTGAGGATAATCATGATGGAATTGTTCGAGAACTATTTATGCAACACAAAGTGTCTCAAACTTTGTTTGAGAATATTTTGTTAAAGACAACATAAAAGTTTTTGAGATTAGTTTAACTATATATTCAGTAGAATAATCATAACTTTCGTTTTAGATTATTAAATTAAATAAGTTTCTTACCTTCTAGTGGGATTCTAAGCACAAATGAACCTATTATAAAACTCATGCCTTTTTTGCTAAAATACGATTTTTGCCCTTCTTTGAATTGTTGCGGAAGGATTTGTTGTGACCAGTCCACAGTTAAAAACGCTATTTTTTCATCAATTTCATTTAGATACTTCTGTTTTTGTTTTTCTTGCTGTACTGCACGTACTCGATGACCTATTAATAGAAAAATACTATCCAATACTATTTTGAAATCATACATAAGCTCACCTTTTACTTCTTTATCAATCATTGTGTTTATATAATCTTCAATTCGATCAAATAATTCAAAACTGAGAGACAATCTGAATGATAAAAACTAAGGAATATATCTTTTAAATTGAAAGAAAAGATTTTGTTGTTGTTTATACCTTTACAAAGTACATCATGATTATGATCATACGATTGTGAATAAAATGGATTATTTGGCTGACTGAGAGCGAATATTGTACAATGCGTTATTGTTTGTTCAGCATCGCCACAATGGTAATCATATTTTGATTTTAGGTATATTTTATTGTTCTCCGACAGAATGTTCAATTCATGTTTATTTTCATGTAATGTAGATAGTTGTTGAATTATTTTCTTTAAGATTGACCAACTATCAGAAACATTTTTAACAATTTCATCAATATCTGAAATGAATTTTTTTTCAACTGCATGTTGACTATTTAATACCGAATAAACTGTTCGATTAGACATCGATTGAACATCAGCTTCAACACAATGTTGCTTATACAAATGTACAAATTGACTTTTTCGTGCTTCTAACATTTGTCGAGGAATTGTAATGATTTCACCATTTTCCAATCTTAAGTTTATTTGTCCCCAAGAAATAGAAACTACTTAGGATTAACCGAAAGTCCTGATCCCAACTTTTAAAGTATCCTTTCGAATAAGAAGAACTAGAGTCAATTTACTAGTAGACGGTCATGTACTCATATTGATCATTACGGATCTTGATGCCATTAAAAGATATTTCTATGAGAATGTTTTTGTATACAGTTTTGTAGAGCTTTTTACGGGCTACTAGTTGATATACTTGGCGTCTCCGATCGTTTTATCTCTCATAGAGAAAAAAATGATTTTTCAATGATCTACGATTGTTTTTGTATGTACTAGAACTTCTTAGATACATGACCGTCTACTAGTAAATTGACTCTAGATCCACTAGTTTTATGAAGATCAGATTCAATATATGCCATTCGATGCGCATTGATTTGCTCTACAAAATGGTATATTTGGTTTTTCAATTTCGAATAGATCTTCTTATCCAACAGGATCGTTTAACGGGGCTCAGGATTTTTGGTTAATCCTAAGAGTATAAGTGTGCTTTTCGTTAGTCAGATTATTGATCCCTTTTCCCATTTTTACTTATTCTTGTAATATGTATGTATATTTTTCATTTTTTGAAAATAAAATAAAGAAAACCCTAAAGAAAATATGTTTCTCTAATATTTGGTGCCGTGACCAGTTATTTCTTCATTATTATCAAATAATAAATTTTACCGGACCAAGATCAATCATTCAACCAGAACTCAGTGAATTTAATTAATCAAGCTTTGGTTTCATTATTTCAAAAGAGGAGGTTGTCATCGGCCTGTTCAGGATTTCTTCAAGTTTTTGCTCCGATGCTTTTTTTAGTTAAGAATATACGATCCTATCAGAATTTATTGAAGATCCTTTAAAGAATTCTCTCAAGATTATGAGAAAGGATTGTACGAAAATTGTATTAGATCCTAGCCAGAATCTAGAGTAGGTGTTTGTATCAAGATCCTTTTAGGAATGTGAGCCACATTATTCGAGGATCTTGGCAAGAAAGTAACAAAATCAGAGAGAATACAAAACTTTGATCAAGATCTAGTTCAAAGCTTTTCAAAAATACGTGTTTCCAACACTTGATTAATCTCGATCAAGATCTTGATAATGAAATATAGGGATTTAACAAAGATCTTTATAGGACATTGCTTAGTGTCTTCAGTGGTGCCTATTTCTTGAGATAACCTAGAAGGGTATTTAAGAATCATAAATTGTAAGTTATTCCCTTTTCTGAAAGAAAGGGTTATATGGTGTTTAAATACGCCAGTTAAAATGCTTAAAGTTTGTCTGTCTGTCTGTCCTAACCCATCAGAAAACAGCAACAGCTAGATCAGCAAAAATGGCCTTTAACATTACCTCAAAATCTTCACCGAAGGTTTTTGAGGTCAGGGAATCCGATAGTATCACTAGTCTTTCATGATCCTGCAAAAATACTTTTTTACGAAAAAAAACGGCTTTTTATAAAAGCTAATTTTTTTCATAATGTGTGAGCAGATTTTTCCAAGATTCTCAGAGTCAAGGAGATCGAATGCGGTGTTAGTTTTTAGAGGTGTTTTGAGGTTGGCTTTTTTTCAATCAAAAAATGACTGAAGAAAAAAATGAAATTTTTATTAAATTCGGCTAAAGATCTTTGCATTGAAGAAATTCAATTGTGGAATGTATTTTTGAAAATTTTGTTTTATTTATTTGTTTTGAATGAAGACGTGAGTTGTTTTAGGAAAATTTTTTATAATTCCTTTTTCTGAAAGAAAGAGTTATACGCAGCTTGAAGAATGCTTTAAATTTGTCTGCTGATGGAAGCCAATCGGGAGAGAAATCAAAAAAACAACGATTGTGCAAAAATTCTTTCTATATAACTCATAATTGATAAGCATCGTGCTCAGGTTTCTAATAGATATAATTACAGCCAATCAGATTATTTTGAGGTAACAAGAAGTATTGTGAGCCACGGTTTCGTCCAATAAGGTAATTTTAGCTCGGAATATCGGCCAATCAGATTTAAGGACGCCAAGATCAGTCAATTAGATTATTTTCATTATCGAGCTTTTCACCTTTCAGATTTTTTTTCGGCATCGGTCTTTTGATCAACCAAATTGTTTCAAGGCAGTATATAGGTGAAGTAAATGATCCCAATATATAGTTCTTTTTAGGAACTATCTGGTGGTACACTGTAAAAAAAAACGGTAGAATAATCAATCGTTGCACGGTAGAAACCGCATCAAAAACCCTTTCAAGGGTGTACGTTCTGGGCATCTGTCCTTGAAGGAATTATGAACCAAACGGTTTATGACGATAAAGGTATATGAAAATGCAAGGGGTATATAACGCCGATTCAAGGGTTAATTACTCAACGTTTTCATCAGAAAGGTTTGTTAATCCTCCTTTTAACTGAAGATTATTCTACGGTAATGGTAAAATGGGTTATTATTGTACGTTTATGGGTAGATTATTCCACGCTTTCAACCAAAGAGCTGATTATTCTACTTTTAGAAGAAGATTGTTGCACGATTCCAATAAAATGATATATTATTCTACATTCACGGTAGATTGTTCTACGCTCTCAACCAAACGATTGATTATTCTACTTCTAAACGTAGACTGTCCTACGATTGCAATAAAAGGGTATAATATTCTACGTTCACCTATAGATTGTCCCATGCTTTCAACCGAAGGGTTTGCTAATCTATCTTTTCGGTATATTACTCTACGTTTAAGTGTAGATTGTTCCACGAGCTTGATAAAAGGCTTTATTATTCTAGTTATGGAAATAGACTATTCTTCGATCATAAAAAAAGGGTTTATCATTATGGGCTTAATGGTAGATTGTTATACGGTAACCTTAGCATGGTTTGTTATTGTACGATTGAGGATAGTTTGTTCCATGCTAATGTCAAAACGATGTCTGATTCTATGGTACTACAGAAAGTTTTTCATTCTTCGAGCAAAGATATAGTATTCTACTTCTAGACTAAAAGGTTTGAATAGGCAAACACTAAATGGTTGATTGCGCTTCGATAAACTGAAATAGTTTAAGGCATCCCTTACTCCAAAAAAAGTCAATTTTTGTCTGAATGTTTGAAATTGAGATAAATGGATGAGAAAATGGCCCATCTTCGGATGTTTCTGGAGTAACATTGGATTTTCTTCAACACCTCCGTTTTGCTCAATATTTTCGATGATTTTTGTTAATCTCTTCTTGAAAAATATGCTTATTTTGAAAAAAATGAAAACGATTTTTCATTTTTAATCAATTTATGCTTTTTCGATCACGCATTCTAAATTTTTCTGGTTTGAAAGAGCTTATCAAGATGAAGCGTGATGAGACCCATTTTTTAAATTTATGCTTCATTTTTATAACATCTACAGAGACTTATATAATTCAACACCCATTTTTAGAAAGCTTTTTAAGTCATGAAACTTGTGACCCCTCTTTTCTACTTAAAAAATAAGTATTTTAAAAAACGAACTTCGTCATGCCCTGTATCCTAAGATGATCTTTCAAGCAAAAACAAATTTAAACATATCAAAACAAACGAAAACATCATGCAAAACTTTTCCTTCAATTTTTCTTCAAATGTATAAAACTTATAGATTTCTTAAAAATCCTTTTACATACAAAACACTTTTTGTCTATTCTATGTGATTTTTCATGATTTAAATAAAAGTTAATAGAGCGCATAAAATCATGAAACAATATGCATTTTTCTTAAATAAAAATGAGAAACATTTAGCTTTGAAAGTTTTTAACATAGGTCTCGTCTTAATATTGTCCATTGAGCAAAAACAAACTGAATCAAACCAAGCTCGAACTAATTTCCTAATAGATAGCTGAACATAGAATAATTTGAGATGAAAATGAATGAGTGAACTATTACTAAGGAAAAAAATATGATGCCATCAGCAAAAACCAAACCTATTTTTATTGATTATTGCACATGTTTAATTTAACCTCCATTTATAGCATTGTCTTTTTCTCTTTATAACAATTAGGCTATTTTTGTTTATGATAATGAGTAACTTCAGTGCAACAGAATTATTTCTATCCTTTTTTTTGTTAAATTTCCCCAATTTTTCTAAAGTGTAGTGACTAATGCTGTAAAATTGATACCAACATAAAAAACTACTCGTTCTGATGTACTAATATAACAAATTTTTTAGTTCGAAATATATGAATAATGATTAATTCATATAAATATCAACTTTAACATGACAATTCAGATTGTTTGAGAAAACAACTATTGATGTATAGTATACTCTTGATTAGTTGAAAGTATTGCTACTGGAATTGAATCGAACGGAACTCGATCAAGAAAAATTCGATTCTATTCGCTCTCTGATATAGTCATATTAATTAATAATTAACATTGTCTTATAATTAATTAAAAGTTAAAATTCACTAATCCACTTCACTTAACTGAACCAAGTGTCCCATCGAATAAAACGAGCTCCTCGATCATTCTCATTTTTCAGAGCGAAAAATCTGGCCAACACATCCTATAATGTGTAAAGCAGTTAGAATAGCTTCATCGCAGAAACATTCGACCGCATCCAATTTCGTCTATGAAAATAGAAACAAATATATATCACATCCATTACGAACTATTCATTTCCTCAGTTCAATAACGGTTCATAAGAAGTTCTTCTCAATATGGTATCATTTCACCAATTTTAATTCAATTATATTCTGAATAATCAACTCTTTCACCAATCATACAGGAAACCTCCGTAACAGTAGCATCACTTTCAAACATTCATCATCGTAATTTCGCCCATCTCACGTCAGTAACCTGTTTCACATTATAAAACAAATGATTACTAATTATCTCATCACCTTTTTTTATGTTTTGCTTCTTGCACTTCTGAGATGATCCATACATCTTTTCTAAAAACACCAAACCAAGCCATTCTATGTCCTATTTCGAAACATTCCATGATCTTTAAGCAATAACTGAAAATATTATTTTTCAATTCCTCAAATTTTTCTTGTTTTCACTTCTACAATGAACAACAGAATGTTGATCAATGGCTGAATTCATATTTTTCATGTTCTTGACTCTTTTGATCTATCCCTCTTCGACATTATTAATTACATGTTAAGTAATCAAAAGCAATAATATTTTTACTCCCATAATTCTTCTTTCTTTTCTTCTATCCAAAATCATCATTACAACTTTCGAGAATAAAAGCAACTATCAATTTTTTACTTCATTATTTTATTCGTCTTTTTTCTTTTCAAAATATTTAGATCAAATTTGAGGCATACGTAAAACTATCCTCTACCAAT
Source organism: Macrotrachela quadricornifera (assembly GCA_022393335.1). Lineage (NCBI taxonomy): Eukaryota > Metazoa > Rotifera > Eurotatoria > Philodinida > Philodinidae > Macrotrachela > Macrotrachela quadricornifera. The sequence goes on along the minus strand of JAJEKB010024499.1, from coordinate 4,930 downwards.
TCTTTCATTTTTTCATTCTTTGCTTTTCAAAATCATCGACTTCATCTTGAACAATAGATGAAGCTATCCATCTTTAACTCTTTGATTTCTTTGTTTTTTTCTTTTTCGAAGTTTTCAATTTATTTCTTAGTATGATAAGAAGCTATCCTTTTTCAATTCCTTCATTGATTTCATTTTATTCTTTTCGCAAATATCAACTTCGTCTTGAAGAATAGCGAGAATTATTCATCATCAGTTTTCTTTATTTCATTCGCCTTTTGCGATTAAAAATCATAAGCTTCATCTTGAGGAATAAGGGAAAATATTTAACTCAGTTAACTTATTTCCTTCCTTTTTTTAAATTTCGAAATGATGGATTAAAGTTGAGGAATACTTGAAACTATCAGTTTACAATTTTCTCGTTTCTTTCGTTCTTTTCTTTTTTAAAATCATCTACTTGATGTTGAGGAATAATGAGAGCTATTAATTCTCAATTATTTTTTGTCTTGTATGTTTCCTTTTCATATCATCTGATGTGAGTTTGGTAATAGCTGAAACTGTCCTTTTTTAAATTCTTTAATTTATTTGATCATTTTCGTTTCGAGATTGTTGACCATGTTTGAAGCAATGTATGCCATTATTCTTTTCAATTTCTTTCTTTTGCTTTTTTCTTTTTGAAATAATCGATTTACTTCTTAGTAAGAAGGGAAACTATCTTTTTTGAATTACTTGATTCGCTGCATTCTTTTTCTTTTCGGACTTATCAAATTTGTCTTCGAAAATAAGATCTATTTATTTCCAGTTTCTTTAAAATGTCTTTAGCGTTTCCTTTTCGAAATTATCAGATGAAAGTTGAGCTATAGGTGAAACTATCTTTTTCTAATTTCTTGATTCCTTTCGACCTTTTCTTGTGGCAACTATCAAATCGGTTTTGTGAAAAGCGAAGAACTATTTAGTTTTAATTTTTTTTTCTTCTCAGAATCAACAGATTAGAGCTGAATAATAAGTGTAACTATCTATCTTTAATTGCTTGATCTTTCTGATTTTCTTTTTATTTTCAAAACTATCAACTTCCTTTTGAAGAGAAAGAGAAACTTTCTTTTTCAGTTCTTTAATTTTTCTTCTTTTGCTGTTTGCTATCATCAATTTCGTCTTTCAGAACAAGGAGAACTATCCATCTTGAGTATCTTTCTATCGTTTCTTTTTTCTTCTATTCAAAATGATCAAATGAGAGTTGACTAATAAGTAAAGCTGTCTCTTTTCAATTCGCTCATTCCTTTTATATTTCTTATTTTCTAAATCATGAAATTAGTCTTTAATGATAAGCAAGACTGCCCATTCGAAATTCTTTCATTTCTTGTCTCTTTTTTCGTTGACTAACTATTAATAGATTTTCAGAGTACATAAAACTATCTTTCGAATGCCATAATTTCTTTCGTTCGTCTTTTTTGGAAAGCATTAGTTGAATATTGCACAATGCGTAAATCGATGTTCTTGATTTTTGCGATTTCTTTGATCTCTCTGTTTTTCTGATCGATCAGATGCATGTGAGACCTTTGCGTCTAGATCATCTGCAGTCATACAACTGTTTCTATGTTTCTTCTTGTTAAAATCATGGAAAAGATCTTGTGCAACGAGTTCAACTATTCTATTCGTTTTGTAGCTTATTCCGAATTTCTTCTCTTTTCAATCATAGGTGAATTATTCAGTGTTGAAGTTAAAATCAGCCTACTTTTAACTTTTCGGTTATAACTAATCAACTTTTCAAAAAAGCAGTTTTAACTCGAGTTACAGCTGTTCAGGTATAATAATCAAGTTTTTTGAAAATTATTTTTAACTCCAATATCAAATCATTCAAAATGAGGCAAACTAGTATTTTCAGTTTGATCCTTAGTTTCTCCTCTTTCATTCTAACTTATTAGTTGAGCTGAGACAAATAAATTGAGTTATGTTTTTTTCTCGAGGCTTATATTTTTTCGATGTTTGTCTCTTCTAAATCGTCAGATGAGTCTTGATTAAGCAGCAAAATACATTTCTTTGTTCCTTTTCTACATTGCGCCGCTTTTCTTTTCAAGATCAGCCGACAAGAAACTATTTTTTTTCCAATGAATGAAATCATGTTTTCGATTCTTATATTCTCCTAAACTTTATCTTTTTGATTTTACGACTTGAGTGTTCAACCATCAATCATATATTCTTCTTCATTTGTATAGTTTTCTTCATCTGTTTTCTTTTCTTAATGATCAAATGACATCTAAAGATGCAATGACGTTGCACTTTTTCAGATTAGAATTTCTTCCGTGTTTTCATTCTCTAAGTTCAAAACTAAGTGTTGAGGAGTTAGTGCAACTATAGTTTTCGATTCTAGAACTTCTATCCAACTTTTTTCTACATTAAGAATTCAGTCTTAAGCACGAAATAAATCTTTTTTCTTTCAGTTTAAAATTTCTTCCATAATTTTTGATTCTCAACGCCGTAATTCTTATAAACGAGTGCAATGAAAAAACTTCGTGAGATGACGATTATTATCCTATATCAAATTTCAAAGAATTAAGTTATGTACTTCGAAAATACGCCTCATCATAGTTTTCTTTCTTCTGCGCTTCTCTTATAATCTTGTACGTTTCTTAAACTTATACGACTGTATTGTTTTGCACTCTTTCTTACTTCTGTCTCTTCATTCACATACTAGATCTATACACTCTGCTTCAAATGCTTTCGTTCTTGCTAGTATTGTAAGTGTTTCTACTGAGTTTTCTCAATTGCGAATCCCGAGTTTTGATCAGATAATACCTTTAATCGTACGCTTTTATGATCATGAACGGCTTTATAGACTAATTAGTATGTTCTCGCTACACTTTTGTAAACTCTCTCCAAAGCTAGGAATCTGATCTTTCTTGTATTTCTATTGTACCAAATCCTAATCGAGCATAAGGTCGCAACTGTCCTTTCTATCCATCATTTCGAAACCCTCTTGAGGTCTAGTAATGAGATTTTACCCATCTACTTAGGGCATACCAAAAGTAGTGATACAGACCCTGTAATATTTTTCAGAAGGCTTTAAAAAATTCTTTCTCTAAATATTCCGACAGTTTAAGTTGTTCCCTATAATTCTATGACATTTCACATATCTTCAAACAACATTATAATATTGAAAACAGAGCAAAAATAGTGAGGAGTGCACAAAAAACACTTTCTCAAGCAACTTTACCAAGTTTTTATCAAAGTGTACGAAATACAAAAATTGTTATTTTCGCATGGTTCGATAGTGGTCGTTGACCTTTACAAAATTGTCTATATTAAAAATCTTTTCGCAATAAAATTCATTGAAAACAATGTGAGGAGTATACAAAAAAATCATATTTTTTACAGTTTTCTATAAAGAAAGAAGTAGTCATTTCCTTATGAGAAAACTGTAGAAAATGCGGACTTTTTGTACATTCCTCACATAATGTTCAGTGAATCTTATCGCAAAAAGATTTTTAATATAGATAGTTTTATAAAGGTCAACGAGCACAATCGAACCATGTGAAAATAACGATTTTTGCACTTAGTGCACTTTGATAAAAACTTGATAAAGTTGCTTGAGAAAATGTTTTTTGTGCACTTCTCACTATTTTTGCTCTGTTTTCAGTATTATAATGTCGTTTGAAGATATGTGAAATGTCATAGAATTATAGTGAACGACTTAGACTATCAGAATATTTAGAGAAAAAATTTCTCAGAACCTGCTGGAAAGTATTTTAGGGTCGGTCCCACTATATTTGATATGCCCCAAGTGTTAATTAATTCAAATAGCTTTTTGAGATTTAGTAGTGAGATTCTATTAATCAATCAACCTTTTCTGAAACCCTTGCAGGGATTCATGGGAATGATATACATGTTTATATATGTTTTCGAATACGGAATGTAGGATTGATTGACTTCAAAGGGTGTAGTAATGTACTCTTTATCAGTTTCTTCCTAGAGTATATGAATTCCAAATACCCTTCTGCGAAGGTTATTTGAAAATTTGGTTAGATGGATGTGTAGCTCTCATAAACGTTTTCGAAGGGTTTATGAAAATGCAACGTATAACAATCCCTTTAAGGGTTTACAAGTGCCATAAACCGTTTCATAAACGGTTTTTGATCAATGTTTAAAGTTCATGTACCCTTCGATATTCCCTTTGTATTGGGTTTATAGCAGGATTTATAATGACCTCATAAACGGGAAAAAAAGGTTTGTTATACGTTGCACTTTCATAAACGTTTTATAAGTTTATTACTCTGCGTTTTTATTTTACAGTGCACTGTGTCATCTTCAATTATAAAATAATCCAAAGTTTTTATGTTTTTAAGGAAAGATTTATGATATTTGCCAAGATATAAATGAGTTTCGTAGATATCACAAAGTATATTAAGGTATACCCAACCTATAATACTCCATAAAAGATTAGCATGTCTTTTAGCTCTTTCTTGTATTCTGTATATATTATACTGTTACTGTCACTTAAGAGAGGTTCCCTATATATGTATGCGTTATACCACACCCTTACTTTCAGAAATTTTATTTTTCTCGTAAATATCGGGGTAGCAGTGTTGCACACAAAATTGTCCTATCACGTTGGATATAAAACTAGTCACTGAAGTATTCGAAATCTCGAATACAACTTCCATCTATGCCATTCATTAGGATGATTTTATATGGAATGGTTGAGTCGAAGTTAAAATGAAACACTAACGAACTGTACCAATTAAAAGCAGTATAACGACACATATTTAATGGACAAATATGCGCAAATCATGATAAAAAAGGCCTGACAATTTCTAGTTCAAATAATTCTCGACGTGATTCCATCATAATTATATAAGTATCAGTTACAGTCGTGATTTTAACTATTAAATTATATAGAAGGTAAAGACAAAAAAAACACGTTTAATATTGTTATCCGAACAGAACTCTGATGACA
>JAJEKB010024492.1:0-20591 GCA_022393335.1 Macrotrachela quadricornifera | reverse complement strand
TAATAAAAATATAAAATATTTTTTCTTGAACAAGAATACTCTCAAATATATTTATCAAACTTTTCCTTTCTGTTTTTGTATATCACGAATATTGTAAAACTAAAACGATGTGAAAATTGATGAGAATATTTAAATTAGAAATGAGAAATAATCTATTATTATAATTAGTGTTTTCGCACAAGTGCATTTTCATTAGAAACAATCTTTAATTTGTTATATTATTATGTTTCTATGAAATAGAATATTACATTAATAAGCTAATATTGATAATTTTCATTAGTATAAACAAATTATAAAAGAGTATCAAAATATTTTAAAAAAATCTTTATAATAATTTGTAAAATATTTCTTTTATATATTTAAAATTTGAAGAGTATTTGAATGATTTCTTTGAGTAATTTCAAATATATTTTGTCATATGTGTTTAATATTTAGAAATTTTGAGTAGATTTTATTTGAATGGATTAGAAATGAAAGTAAAAATATTAATAATACAAATTGATGTTACGATTTTTATTTTTAAAAGAATAAAAATAAAATTATTTATTCGATTTCAAATTGTTAGTCACATAAAAACAAACATAAGTGAATATAAAATAGATCTCTATAAGATAGAACAATAAACAATCACCGTAAATGATAAATAACAATGCAAATAATAAATTAAATGTTGGCATCTCTTTTTATCTTGATTATTAGTTTCATGTCTTTTGTGTTTCTTGGATATACAATAAAAGTTTATGTTTTTAGAGCTGACGGTAACTTCATTACCAACTAGGATTCGTTAACAGCATATCAATGGATAAATTCTAATTGGACAAATTGATACAATTGGTACCACCGGTACATAAGGATAAACAGCGATCATAGGTGTTACACAAGTAATGCATGTTCCGATTAAACACATCTTCAAGTAGTCTGTAAAGAAATAGGAGAATATTTGATCAACAAATCATAAATACATATATTTAAGGGTAACTTACTCTTGCTTGTAGTTTTAGGTTAACTGTGAATGTGAAGATAGGTGAATAATGAGTGAGATATGATACTCCTTTATATACTGTTATATTGATCAGTACAGTACAAAAATCATATGTAAATTTTCACGCTTCAACTACATTTATTGTTATTTTCGGAAATTTTTTTATCATGATTAATGATGAATAAATCAATTTCAAATGTAATCGATAATTCGATGATGTAATCATATGATACACGTATTTACATTTCTTTGTTTTTTCTACATCCGACTTATGAAAGACAATTATTCATAATTGTCATATATTTCTATTTATGAATGAGAAGAGAAATTGATCATGCGTGCAAATATCGTCTCGTATTCAATTTTAACAATGAAAATAATATTTTATTTTGGGAAAATCCAATTTACGTCATTGTCTAATAATGACATTGAAGTTTTATTTTGATTTTATTATTGTAAAATACGTATATGAATAAGAAAGATAGATTTCTATAAAGTTATTATTAAACACATAGTTCTTATGAGTTATATACAAAATCTTTTATTTTTATTCTTCTCTAATTATTTTATATTTTTCAAGAAACTCGAAAAACATTATTAACTGAATTTAAATCACCATACATATATATTTTTTTGGTATGCAAAACATACATTTTTCTAAGAAGGTTTTTTTTTTTATTTCAAATTATTGAAATATGTTTCAAAATTCAAAAGATAAATATATTTAAAATAATTTACAATATTTTATTCTCTCTTTTTTAGATGAAACTTGCGAAGTCTTGAAAGATGAAAAAATAATAATTGAATTGTTTTTAATTTATTTTATTGTATATTAAAAATGCTATGAAATATTGAATAAACATTGTGTATATCGTTTCAAATAATAGTATCATCACTGACATCATGTAATGATTTACATATTCACTTCCTTCAATTTAGTCTACAGATATTAATAACACAAATGTATGAAAATTCTAATCTCTGACCGAGAATCTTATGTATTACAATAAATTGAAAAATATATATTTAACAATGAAAATATAAATATTTTAGTATTTTGGAATAAGTTAATTGATAGGATAATAATAAACAATTGTGTTTTCAATTTATTAAGAGTTTATGAATTTTCTTGTATTTAAATAGGCCTATCTTTTAAACAAATTCTCTGATTCTTTTGTTATTTCTAATCCTGCAGATATTCATTTTCATTGACATGCACGAATATAAGATCGATTTTAATGAAGATATCAATACGATTGTTAACATCAGTAAATCTATTTAAAATATATTTAGGATTCAATAATATTATCGATTCATATGGTGGAAATAAATTTTTCAGTAATATGATTGTTATTATTATTTATTCTCATTAAATCAATATATTTTATAATAAAAACATAATTTTTTTTTCTTTCACAAGAAAATTTTCAAATATGTTTTTCTCTTTATTATTTAATATTTATGTTTATTAGGAAAGTTGAAACAAAATTTTAACTGTTAATTAGTGAACTACATCGCGAAGACTTTTTACTTCAACTCCGACTTCAACTCCGTGAAAAAAAATTCTAAATTCCGAATTGGACTTCGAAATTTTTTGCGTAGTTTATATAGATTCTAAGTCTGGTTTTATAACATTTAATGAAGTCCGTTTCTGAGTCCCAAATCTAGTTTTCAAGATATTTGCATTATAAACTGCGGTATCTCTATAGAAACCAATGCATTATGGTGATATGTTTCTAATGGTCCTAGTAATATTTTAATGATTTCATGTTCCAACAAGTTTTCGAAGAAAATCGTAAATATAACTCTATACAAAAAATTTTTCTGCATCGATTGATATTAATATTAACTTAAGCTCCTTCTATTTTTCCAGAGGGCGCCACACGTAGTGCATTTGGTATTGATTTCCTATTTTCTATATGCTTTATTTGTTCAGTTTAGTATCTACTTGTAGAATCATAGTTATTCAAAATTGTTATATTTTTCTCAGTGAAATACCTTTCGGTGACGCTTTATTTTAAGTATACATGCTACTTACATATTCTGAAAATTTGTCAGTATCGTTTTTTTTGTTTCAAAAAAGAATTTCATGTTACTAAACAGAATTTTGGATCGAATTCACAATCAGATTTTGATAAAATTACATCACAATGCAAAACAAATTAAGAAAGCAAAACTATATTAAAAGTTTCACTTCCAAATATTTTTCTATACTAACTCAAAAGAAACATATAGTTTGAAAGTAACCTTAATAACATAATAAAATTTTGTAGGTATTTTTTGAACTTTTCTGATTTAAAATTTTATAACTTCATAGATAGTAACACGTAATACTGCTAAAAGAAATTGAATTTTTATACGCTTATGAAATAATAAAGAACTATTTTGAGTAAAATAGATTTTAAATTTATTTATTCTATACACTGTAAAAGAATGTATTAACATCTGATTTAATTCAAACTTATTTTATTTTTCTCTAAACTATAGGTATAAATGTATGGTAGTTGTTGAATTATGTACCAGTTTTGATCAATTTTAAGTTGTTTATAGAGAAATGTTGACCAATTCTAGATAGTTCAAGACAATTTCATTCGAATTTATAGTCAATCTCAGATGAATTCTCTAGGTACCTCGAGTCGAGTTCAGACCGATTCCCACCAATTCCAATTCCGAGTCCAACCGGTTTCAACAATTTCTGGAAATGGAATCGACTCGGCTTGGAATTGGTGCATCTCTAGTTCAATAAAGAGTTTTAGTGAAAAATAATAATTATCCATCATAATACCATGTCCCAAGTCTGAGTAATCTCTTCCATCAATATCATTACTATTCGATCTGATAAAGATTAATTAGAGAATTTTTCCTTGTAATTGATATCACGACTAGCATAAGTAATAGAGCTGAGAACATAACCATTTGTATCACATATGATATAGAGCTTGAATCCAAATCATTCTCTTTTGGAAGGAATAAATTGTTTCTACGATAAACGCATAAGAATATTTCAGGCTTACATAATCGTGTGAATGACGAATGTAAACCTTCAGTAACTAGCCAGATCTTTTTCAGTTTCACATTAGAACTTTCATCCGATAATCAATCAGTAGTTCGTATTTTACTGAAAATAGGTGTAGCTAAAATTTCATCAGTTGTGAAATATATCTGAAGTTCTGGCTTGCGAATTACGCTTTGCAATATCAATATAGCAATAAAAATATTAAATTCTTCGATACCTGTTGGCTGCCATTTATAGGCGAATTTTAGTACCAGATTTCTGAGGAAAATATAATTCCAGAATTCGATAGGAGTCTCTGCTCCATTAGCTTGTGCTTCATAATTTCCAGAAAGACGAAAAAAGATCTATCTTTACCGATGGAAAAATTGTCCATTTACTTATATCAATTTCATCAGTTGCATTAGTATCAGTATCGGTATTGGATGAAGATGTAGTGGATGATGCCAGTCGATCGTTACTTTCAATTTCGCTATCATTATCAGCAGGCCCCGCGCGAGGGTCCCAGATTTGGGGGGGTGCAAGACTCCTGAGGTAGTGTAATTGAAGAAAGCAAAATTTTTTTTTTCGCATCAGACTTAGTATTAATCTTTATCGTACAATCTGAAACGCAATATTTTTCGCGGAGCGAAAACTTTTTGCAACTTTCTTAGAAAATTCGACTGTATCTGGCAAATTCCCAACAAAGCAGCTAGTATATGACGTAAGAAACATCCTCAATACTTCTTCCGTCGAAGGCGGCCGCTTTGGCAACGATTGTTCTCGACTAGGCTGGTTCGAAGGAAAAATGGACTAAAGTTAGAAGTTTTTATGGATTGACTGCGGTTATGCAGATATTATTTTCCGCGAAGCGAAAACTTTTCTCATATCAGACTCATGAAAGACTTCTTTTTCTTATTTTTCTCGAAAGTAAAAAGTGTTGCTATAACTCTTAGTCATTTCGCCGCCGAAGGCGATCACACTAGCGACGACTGCGTATAAATAAAGGTGTTCAGAAGGTAGGATACAGTAAAGTATACCATGAAAACAAGAAGATCAGAGTTATTTTCAAGGCAAGTATGCCCATGCGGCTACTTCGTCATGAAGCGAAAAATTCTAATATTTCAAAATTTTGTAGCAAAAAACATTGTTTATGCCAGAATTTTAAGTAAAAAAACAGCTGATTTCTTCAACTTGTGGTAGAACTTCATGTTTTCGACCGATATCTCAACGATAGTCGTCGATTATTATTATAAAAGATCATTTTCTGACTCCCATTTTCACTCAGAACATCTCTGAAAGATGTTTTTAAAAATGTCCCTGTGAGATACTTTGCAGATTCAAAAAAAGATTATCCATTTTGGTGTCTAATAATAAATAATTTTTAATTTTTGGGGGGGTGCACACCCCCCTGCACCCCCCCCCCACTTTCGCGGGTGCTGATTATCAGAATCGTTGCTGGGCATCGTTTGAAGGTGGTGAAAAAGAAACACATTCAAGGAGTGTAAAATGCACACGAACAAAAATACGATATTTTTATTAGCAAGATTTATTTCATATGCGCAATTTGTCATATGCAGATAGTTTCTGATCTTTTTTCTTTACTCTCTTACATGTCACTTGTAAACAGTGTATATAGATATTAAATCTTTTCTTTACGTTCTTTTGCTCGTTCTTTCATTCTCACCTAGGTTTTTAGAACTATTCTTTTCATTTTGCATTTCTTAATCAGACTTTTTCCTAATAGATTAGTCTGTCGTTCACTAACTACCGCAAAACGTATATTTATATCAATATGTGTAAACGATTTGTTAGTCTGTGGACTAACGAAAATCCCAGAATTATTTCTTCTTCAAAAAAACTAACTACTAAATATAAACAAAATTATATCTATATGTATGAATCATATAGATGACCAATGGCGAGAATAGAAAAGAAGAACAAACGAAAGGGGGTAAGTGGATGAAAGATGCTACTACCTAACACCTCCGCCCTTTACCAGTGAACAGCTATATCTGTTCATGAAAAAAGATATAACAACAAACAATGAAATAACAAAGACAAATTAAAGAAGACATGATGGGTGAGAGTGTGATAAGTAAGAATAAAACTTCCATAGCAAATATGAGAAAGAAATAAAAGAAAATGAACGATAGTAAATGAATCTTTTTCTTTTGTTTGTGTGTGTTGATATATATAATTAGAGTCATGGGAAAGTATAAGTTCACCAGGAGATAAGATGTTAATCAAGCGAACGTATATCATGTATAGGTACTCGTGCTTGATGACCTGTATGATCATTTCGAACAATATAGGTTTTATTATGCAATTGATTCATAACGACATACGGTCCAATGAATTTTGCAGAGAACTTGTTGATGTGTAGGTTTTGGTTACGAATTAAGACTAATTGACCAATGAAGTATTGAGGATTTGAGCGGTTGTAATCATAACGTTGTTTAGAGGACTGTTGATGACAACGATTGTTTTGTCGAGCAGCAATTTTCGCATGCTCAATAAATTGTTGCATGGTACGATAGTACTGAGGAATATTATGAAAATTTGATGAAGAGGATGATGATAAATCAGCTATAAAACGAGGTGAACGAACGAACATCAATTCAAATGGGGCAAAACCAGTAGTAGCATGTCGAGTAGCATTGTAATGAAAAGTTGTGGCTATTAATTTGCCATCCCAGGTAGATCAAGATTGATTGGAGAGTGCAACTAAATTAGGGACGAGAGTTGCATTATGTCGTTCACATTGACCATTGGCTTCGAGATTATAAGGTGTTGTTTTAATATGAAAACATTGAGTTAATCTGAGTAAAGATTCATACAAATAGGAAGAAAAATGTAGTCCATTATCGGTGATAATTTCAAATGGAACACCGTAGATCATGAAGACATCATATAATAAAAATTTTGCAGCTGTGGTTGATGTGTTATCAGAAACAGCTTTGGTGGTGACGAACTTTGAAAATAAATCAGTCAATACAAGGAAATATTTATTGCCCGAGGATGATTCTGGTTCAGGACCAACATAATCCATAGCAAGACGTTCCCAAACACCATGAGGTGGTTCAATTGACTGTAAATGACCATCAGGTTTTTGACGAGAAGGTTTATTCATTCGATAGTTCATACACGATAAAATATGTCGTTCAATATCTTTTTACATATGAGGCCCGAAGAAACGAACACGTATCTTGTAAAAAGTCCGTTTAACACCAAAATGACCACCATTAAATGTCGAATTATGATACGTTAATAATACTTGAGTAATTAGGGAGGCAGGAATATAAGGTAATTGAAGAACATGGGCATGTTTATGAGTAACAAGTTTACAAAGAATATTATGATCATCGAGTGTATATTTGGAATTTAATGGAGAAACATTTTTTATTTTCTGAATTTCAGGATCTTGGTTTTGATGGAAATTTAATATATCACGATCGATTAAAAGTTTAATATCATTAGGAGATGAAGAAGAAGATGTAACACGTGGAGTAGAGTGAGATGTAACAAGTGTTATTGTTACAGAGGAAGATGATGTAGTTGTTGTGACAGGAACATGAGGTGATTGTTGTTGTGTCCGTGAACGAGTTGTGACAACATTGATGAATAAATCTTCAGTTTGAGTGGAAGAAGTAATAAGATAGGGTGCTTCTTCATCAGTAAGATCAGATTGATTAACTGGATAACGGGAAAGAGCATCAGCAGTTGTATTTTCTTTACCAGGTATATGTTGGATGATCATATTATATTGTTATAATGTCGTCATCCATCGTTCAATACGAGCATTGTGATAAGGCTTTTTCATTAATGATATTAATGGTTTATGATCAGTTTCAAGGAAAAATGGTTGACCTTCAATATAGAATCGAAATTTTTGACTAACACTCGACTAAATAGCTAGTACCTCAAGTTCAATAGCAGAATATTTCTTTTCAACTGGTTTTAAACTGCGCGATGCAAAAACAACTGATTTGTAAAGTGATGGAGTTAATTTATCATTATAATTAGAAGGTTGTTTTTGTAATAATACAGCACCTATACCAACACGCGAAACATCTGTACGAATAATATATGTTTGGGAAGGATCAGGTAGAATAAGAACAGCAGGAAATGTTATAGCAGTCTTTAATTGTTCAAATGATGACTGTTCTATCTCAGTCCATAGAAATGGAAAACCTTTACGAGTAAATTTGTTAAGTGATACTGATATTTGTGCGAAACGACGTATAAATTTTCTGCAAAACCCAATCATTTGTAAAAAGGAATGAGTAGCTTTACTGGATCTAGGTACAGGAAATTTAACAATAGAACGGATTTTATCATCATTAGGTGAACAACCATCAGCAGTAATTTTATGACCAAGAAATGAAATTTCATGTTGAAAAAATGAACATTTATTAAAATTTATTTTAAAATTGGAGACAGATAATACTTGACATACTCGATTAACGTCTAAAAGATGTTGATCAAACGCAGGGGAATAGACGACAATATCATCCAAATAAGCAAGACATATATCCCAACGTAATGATCCTTGAGTTTGATTCATTAGTGGTTGAAAAACTGATGGTGAATTTTTTAATCCTTGAGGTAATCAAGTGAATTCCCAAAGACCATCCGGAGTTGTGAAGACGGTCTTAGAATGTTCTTCAGGTGCTAAAGGTACTTGAAAATATCCACTACGTAAATCAAATTTAGAAAATATTTGAGATTCATTTAAACCTTCAATAACATCATCAATACGAGGTAATGGATAAACATCATATTGAGTAATGAAATTTAAACGTCGATAGTCAATACAGAATCGTGGGAGCCCATCAGATTTTTTGGCTATAACAACAGGGGACGCCCAAGGCGAGTTTGAAGGTTTAACAATCCCATTATCCAACATTTTCTTAACTTCATTGTTAATAATTTCTCTATTAAGATGTGAAACGCGGCGAGGATGTTCAGCTAAAGGAGGATGTGAACCGGTATTAATAGCGGATTGTGCTGGACACGTAATGCCTTGCGCACAGGGATCATTAAAAAGCTGTTGATAATGATGGAGCATGAGATAAACTCACATTCTCTTAACAGGATCATCGATATGGTCAATTAAAGGAATAATAGTTTTTGTTGTACATGTTAAATCTTTATTACAACAATTGGACAAATGATCATATAATGTTAGTTCAGTAGAAAAACAAACACCACAATGATTACATGACAATAAAGATAGAGATGAAAAAGAAAGGTCAGAAGAGTTCGTAGGTGATGAAGAAATGACGTTGAGACCAGCTGTATCAGAAGATGAAGAGATGAACCCAAGTGAAGTATGACGTGGAATTAATTTTGAATGACGGGTGTTGTTGATAATGAAGATAACACCACGATGATTACGAATATGAAGAAGTGAATGAGGAAGTAAGACCATTCGAGCATGTTGTAGAGCAATATTTGGTGTAAATAATGCATCATCTAATGATCTGATAGGTACATAACCATAAATAAATTTTGTATGAAATGGAGGTATAGTAATAGAATGTGGTAATGACATAATAACTGGTTCATTACGAGATACAGGTAATAAAGAAGTTGAAGCAAGACCATTATAAAGATAAATACGGTTGGTATAGAAGTTAATATTGACATCATTTTGTTGAATCCAATCACGACCTAAAATCAAAGGGCAAATAAGATCATGTGTAACATAAGCATCAACATGTGTTGTAAGGTGATTAATTTCAACAGTAAGATTAACTATACCAAGGAGAGAGATAAAGCCACAATTGGCAGTATGAACTTCTTTTAATGAACAGGTGACAATGGGTTTATGTTGCATATTTGATAATGTTGTATCATGAATGAGGGAAATTGTAGCCCCGGTATCAACTAAAATTGTAGTAGGAACGTGATTAACTGGAACATGGATTGAAGAGGATGATGATGAAGGTGATGGTTTTTTCTTTTTAGTAGAGGTACTACCATTACGGTACCTCTCTAGAAGTTTTTTCGGTTCGGACAATATTTTGCGATATGGCCAACGTGAGAACAAACATAACATTGACGTGAAGCAAGTGATGAAGCAGATGGTCGTGATGGATAACGAGAAGTTGGTGATGGTGGTGGAGGATAACAAAGAGCTGGTGCTGGACGTGTAGAATAATGAGAAGTTGATGATGAATAAGGAGGTACATAAGGTAAATTCATCAGAGGTGGAGGATAAGATTGACGTGGCGGTTGTTGATTTTCAGAACCTAAAGATAAATTATGTGTATGTTTAACAAGTGTTACCATATCACCGGGAAGATCATTTGCAGCTGAATAATGACGATCATCTAATGAATCATGTGTTAAGCTACGTAATGTTGCCTGTATTTTTTCTTCAGTTTCAGCAATATCGAGAAAATTAGCTGATGTAGAAGGTTGTTGGCGAAGAGCATGTGAAATTAATGAAGGTGTTAAACCTTTAGTTAAATAATGTATTAACATCATGGAGCTCATTTTTGGATCAACTTGCAAGCACAGATGAAGTTTATCATAATAATAAATAGCTACAGATTCATCTGATGATTGTTGTCGTTGTTTCATTTTCAGCAGCAGTTGGTCAAATGAAGGTTGATAAGTTTTAACGATTTCTTCTTGGAATTTAGACCAATCAGTAATAGTTCTCTTGTTGTAACTAAACCATAGAGCAGCAGTGTCAGTTAAATAAGATTGTACAGCTAAATATTTATTTGATGATTGAAGTTGGGCTTGATCGAAAACTTCATTAACCTTCTTTAACCATTTAACAACATTATCTTCTTTATTACCACCAAATTTAGAGAGAGTTTTTAATTCTTCTTTAACAACAGCATACATCATTTGTTATTCCATAATTGAAGGAACTACAGGACGATAAACTTGATAATCAAGAGAAAAATCAAGACGAGAAGAAACTTCAATGTTAATTTTTGCTAAATGATGAAATTCTTGATTAAATATGCGGTGCTGATAATGACGAGTGATTATCATAAACACATACGAATAACTAATAGTAAAATCAGGAAGAAATAGATATGAATATCACAATAACAATATCGGGTAAACCAACAGGTCAATTAAACCGAATTAAATATAATGATAACTAATAAATCAAGAAATGAATCATGAAATAAACGGGATAATGACCAAATAAATCACGAAATCAATATAATAATGACTATAAAACAAACGGATTAGAGAAGAAAAAAATTCTTATCGTATTCGACGAATTGTCGAAGCGGATCACGGCACCAATTGTTAGCCTGTGGACTAACGAAAATCCTTGATTTATTTCTTCTTCAAAAAAACTAACTACTAAACATAAACAAAACTATATCTATATGTATGAATCATATAGATGACCAATGGCGAGAATAGAAAAGAAGAACAAACGAAAGGAGAGTAGTGGATGAAAGATGCCACTACCTAACACGATTATCTGTCCTACAGCAGTTAAGGGGTTAATATTCACCAATAGTGACCGTCACACTTGTTAGGTTTTATCATCAGTAGAATTACTACATAATACTTGCTTTCAAAATCGTTTCTTGATTATTTATTCTTATGAAACGAAAGCTCCTTTTTTCTATCAAAAAAAATGTTTTCCCTGTAATCTAACGGATAATATTAAGGAATCTGTGGAAACGACTATATACGATGTTCTTGAACTGTAAATCGTGATTTTCGTTCGATCCAATAGTTATCATTATAAAATGAGGTCAAATCACATTCTGGAAAGTTGCCGCGTATATAATCTTCGTGTATCACAAAATGAAGACGAAAATAAACGAGATCAGATAAATATCGCTCGATCAACGTTCGCCATGTAGATGATTCATCTAAACCTTGCGTGAGGGTGAGGGTGAAAAGTCGACAAAATTCTTCAAACGACCAATCAAAATAAGACGTTATATGAAAACAAAGTAGTGCAGGAAGAGATGCATTAACCGTGAAATGAGCGGGTAATCGATCGTTTAAGATAATTTTGCAACAACGTAAGATCGGTGCATGCTGTATAATATCGAGCATTTGATTACTGCTGATATTTTGAAGAACGAGGTACTTGAGCACAGAAAGATCAAAGGACATCTGTTTTAAATTTCAATCGAATATTTCACCATTCATTTTTAAATAACAGAGACTATGGCAAGCAGATGTTATGATCATCAGCCAGATTTGTTCATAGGCCAATTTTAAATAACTATCGGTCATGATCAACTCTGTCGATCGATTTCGTCCATTCATTACATATTCAAACGGAAAGTTTAAATGGTACGGGTCATTATGGTTGAATGTAACGACTTCAAGACCTGTTAAATTTAAATAGGAGATAATCATGGGAAGCTTTGATCGACAATTAAATGTTCCAAATTGAAACAGTTTCTCATCATTGTAGCAACATAAAACGATGTTTGGCGGATAGGCTTGGACAATATTATTCAATTCTTGATTCAACCTAAAGAATGATTTAATGATATCATTAAACGATAGATAATCAAATATGTCGAGTAGCAACTCTATAGAGAGATTTTCAAAGCGGTTAGTTGATGCCATGTATTATATTTGGTAGTTATGATAGCAACAAAAATTAGTTTTAATTGCCATCTTGAAACATAATTCAAACAGTTAAAAAAGCAATGATGATGGTGCGATACGAAGAGAAATAAATATCATCGAATGCACAACTCGGTGAATTATACGCGATGTGAGGAAAGAAAAGAAAAATCGATGTCGGATGAGTCATGACGTTGATCATTAGGTTGACGCTCGGCATGGATAAAAAAAGCATTGACGCGAAATTCGTCATAATGATTTCTCATTGATGCTGACAATCATGGTTCTCATAGAAACATACTACCCTCTACGAACACAATGTACAAAAATTGTCTAGTCTTTTGAATAACCTTCAATATAAAATCGAGTTTTGATTGATATTTGAAGTGAATAAAGAATATGGTGATTTTTAATGAAGTACTTGCCAGATTGGGATACAAGAGAAAATCACCAGTGCAAGAAAATGGACAATAAGTACGCATTTATTTGGAATGCAAGTCATTGAAGGGTCTGTAACGATTGTCATAGCTTCATGACATACTAAATGATCCAGTAGAAAGTAATCGGTTCAGTTGATATGAATAAGTATTCAGATGAATTGTTTACAGATCCATATTATTGATGCTAATAGTAAACAGAGTTGTGATTATAAGGCAGTAAAATTCCATGGATTGCTTTTAGAAAAAATTTATGAATGTATGTCACTAATATAGCCATTTTTTTAGTGAAGATCTTAGTATTAACTAATTTATAATTTCGTTGCATTTGATAGTATCAGGCCTCAAAATATGTTGAATGAATATCTATGAAAATTATCAGTTCAACATATCTCTTTGTTATTAATAAGTCTACAAAAATTAGGTCTCAAAAAGATGATTTAAGTCGAAATAGACGAATTACGTTGTTTCATCGACCTGATTTTTTATTCAGCGTGCTTGACTCCTAACTAAATAAATTAATTTTTGAAAGTAAAGCTCCTAACTGAGACGAGTAAATTAAATAATGACAAAAAAGGATAGAGACCACAATAAGTAAAACCTCTATAATATCACAAGTAAGAAATTATGTTTCTTTGCTATATGTATATCAATATAGGATTTTAATTACTTCGAAAAAAAGAAATACCATCCTGATAATGCATCTTATTATAAGCTTAGTCTTTTTACGATTAGATTGGTAAATTGTTGGTAGGTTATATATATAAAGATTTTACAATAGACCACCTTCTTCGCTAAAATGTTAACACTTTAAGAACACAAATTCAAATTCGGATCTCTATATGCAAATCTTTCCTACCGACTGTTGAGACTCTTTCAAATAGAGTCGAAATCTAGATTTTGGTGGTTCTTTGTAAAACTCATTCTCACCCTCAACTAATCTTGGTTCGAATTCCTCGAAATCGAAAATCTTCACATGATATCTACTTTATATGAATTAAAATTACATCTAGAGTAAGAAAATCCTGTTGTTTTCTGATTGGTTTGGACTGACAATTTTAAAGCATGAATTTTTTGCCGAAAAATATTTTCTTTCAGAAAAGGGAACATGAAAAATACATGGCTAGTAAAAGTAAAAACAACTACTTGTCATAATAAATCAATCGAAAACAAGATATTTTACAGGAAAAAGTAAAAATCCAGATATGCTTATTATTATAGATTATGAGTGTCCTTTTCACATATAAAAAAGTTGAATAAACGAGTCGTCTCTTACTCAATACATCAAATTATCATTCAAAGTTCTTATAAAAAATAAATCTCGGTAGTATTTGTAAGACCACGATAAACGTCTCCACCAGCCACTAACACTTTGTTGTCTGATAATATAGATGCTGTATGCAGAGTCCTTCCTATATTCATACTACTTATATTTGTCCAGCTTTGTGTAGATGGATCATACAACTCGGCAGTTTTTGTATAATCGTTATCACTAGTTCCACCAACAACTAACACTTTGTAATCTGATAATATAGATGCTGTATGATAGAACCGTTCAGTATTCATACTACCCACATTTATCCATTGTTGCGTTGATGGATCGTATAATATGGCAGTTCTTTCATAACTAATACTACTTTGTCCACCAACCACTAACACTTTGTCGTTTGATAATACAGATGCTGTATGCAGAGCCCGTACAGTATTCATACTACTTACGCTTGTCCACTTCTGCGTTGATGGATCATACAACTCGGCAGTATTTGTAAAACCATCCCTATTTTGTCCACCAACCACTAACACTTTGTTGCCTGATAATACAGATGCTGTATGACTATACCGTGCAACATTCATACTACCCACACTTGTCCACTTTTGTGTTGATAGATCATACAACTCGACACTACTAGTACTTTCTCCACCAACCACTAACACTTTGTCGTCTGATAATACAGATGCTGTATGGCCAGCCCGTAGAACATTCATACTATCCACACTCGTCCACTTCTGCGTTAATGAGTCATACAATTCGGCAGTATTTGTAAGACGGCCATTATCACCTAGTCCGCCAACCACTAACACTTTGTTGTCTGATAATACAGATGCTGTATGGTCAGTCCGTGCAATATTCATACTACCCACACTTGTCCACTTCTGTGTTGATGGATCATACAACTCGGCAGTTTTTGTACGACCGTCTTCACTAACTCCACCAGCTACTAACACTTTATTGTCTGATAATACAGATGCTGTATGGCCACCCCGTACAGCATTCATACTAGTAGTAAATATCCATTCTAAAAAAAAACATCGTAATGTATCAATGCTTTAACAAATGCTTCTAAAGTTTTAAAACAAAAATTTTTCCTCATCTTTGGCTTGTTTGAAAATATTTTAGAGAAATTGAAACGTACAGTTGTAAATGATCGTATACAGAGAAGTACGACCGTATATGACTATATTTCTCCGTATTATGTGTCTTACTATTACGGTCGTATGTCTCCGAGTCGTATACGGCCATTTACAGGAGTATACGAACTCTATTCGTCGATCTGTGAAGAATTATGTGCTCTTTCTGAATACAGGCTTCAAAGTTTTATGTTAATTTTTGTGCAAGAATAGTAAAAGTTTTCGAAAGTTCCGAAAAATTCATTTAAATGGGATATGCGTGGGAAAGTTTCTAATCCCAATGTTTGTTCATTTTGGCTTATTTGGAAGCACTTCAAATTAGTGAACAAGGTATATATTAGAATGAGAATTTCATGTATTTTCTGAATAGGAAATCAGAAATTTCATTTGTTTTTGTTCCAGGTAACTTAAGGAACCATTTCAGATAAAAAAATTGGTTTCCAATATTTAAAAAAGGTTTTATCTCTCATTCTCTTTTTTGTACTGATCTTCTGTTGACAAAAATTGTTTAGCGCAAGTTGCTTTAACTGAGATGAATCAATTCTTGGTTGCAATTTAATTCCTTCGGGCAATCCAAAAGTAGTGTCGTCAAAATCTTACTTTTTTATAGTGAGCTATGAAAAATTTTCTTTTGTTACCAATCGATAGAGCATCTTTCACTACGTTTTCATGCTATATGATCATACCTTAACTGATATCATCATACCAAACTTTTGATAATATTGACGTTCTTAGCACGTACACTGATAGTAAATTTTCAGTTGCAGTTTCAAATAATAAACACATTAGTTTTAACAACAAAATGATCCGTTAGATACAGCATCAAAGACTTTCTAACTTACATAATATTACTTGCTTTATCGTTGCAGTTTTCCTCTACGAATGGATCAAATTTTGAAGAAATTGAACTGATATAATGAAGAAAACTAATTTTTGATTAACAACAAACTCATTTTTTTTTGTTACTTTATCAATGCCTCGTCTGATACGTTTCACAAAATTAAAACAAAAGACATTAGAAAATGCAGCGTGAAAAAATCTATAATCTGAGCAGTGAAATTTGTTGTAATTATTTTCGAAAGAATGCAAAACTATGTGTGATCAGTTTTCGACACATCAACAATTGATGTTAGGAAAGTTAGTAGCAGATTTGAATATTTTTCATGACTATTCGTTTCAACGACTAAGCCACAAAAGATAAGTAATAACCCACACATAACTCAGCGAGCTCTATCCGACGATAGCAAAAGATCCCCAAAAAACTCTACTTGTGATTCTCAAAAAAACCGAAATAGTCGAAAAAACCCGTAGTACAGCATTAGCGTTTTCCTTCAAATTTATAACGATTCACCTATTTATATAGTGAGAAATTTGCGTAGGTATTCCGTGTAACTACTAGTTTGAGGACATAAGCCATTGGTTAATCATACACCATTTCATAGAACTTGAAATTCTCTATCGACTAGTATACAACTCGTCAAAGGCTTATATCCTCAAAGTAATAGTCATGGCGAATACATACCTCAATTCCTCACTATAGAAATATTTGTCAAAGTTTTACCCATGAAAGGTATGCAAGACATAAACCATTCGATAGATCTTGAAATTCTGCATCGAATGATGTAGTTTTTACTGAAGGCCTTGCAACGACGCTCCTATCGGTCACATTCTGTGGAAGCACACTGGAACACGACCCCACATCTAAGTACCTCGGCGCCACCCTCGACAGAAGCCTAACATTCCGAAACCATATAGCGAATATAAGCGCAAAAGTTAAATCGAGAGTCAGTACTATACAAAAATTCGCTGGAACTAGCTAGAGAGTGCACGCCCTAGTCCTACGCACGACCACACTCTCATTGGTCTACTCTGCGGCTGAATATTGCGCTCCAGTGTAGAGCCGTTCTACTCATACCAAGAAATCTGACACCCAACTTAACTCAGCAATGAGGATCATAATAGGTGCAATAAAATCAACTCCAACACCATGGTTATCTGTTCTATCAAACATCGCACCTCCACATATAAGGAGAGAGACTGCCACACAAAGAGAATACGTAAAAATCCTAAAGAACCCAAGCCTTCCAATCCATGAAGACCTCGATTGCCTACCTCGCACCCGTTTAAAATCTCGTAAACCACTCTGGCTAACGGCTGAGCATACTGATTTCAACACACCAGCCAAGGAAAAATGGCGGGCGGAATGGTCGAATATCCAGTTAACAAACAAAGACCTTATCATCAACCCAGCCCAACTACCATCTGGTTTCTCGCTTCCTCGTAATCTTTGGGTGAAAGTTAACCGAATCCGGACATCCTATGGCCGGTGTGCCTACCTATTACACAAATAGAAAATGAAAGATAGCTCAACATGCGAGTGTGGAGCCGAACAGACAATAGTCTATATAGTCAATAGCTGTCCATTAAGACCCCTCAATGGAGATATCGCTGCAATCCATCACTTAACACCCGAAGCTTTGGCATGGCTAACACATCTGGATATTGGCCTGTAACAGTTTTATTTTATTATTTTAATTTCTTTCTTGTTGTTGTTCCTGTGCTATGTTGCTAACTGTCTTGCAACGCGTCATACGAAAGAAGAAGACTGAAGGTCTATATAGTTAGGTGAATCGTTATAAATTTGAAGGAAAACGCTAATGCTGTGCTACGGGTTTTTTCGACTATTTCGGTTTTTTTGAGAATCACAAGTAGAGTTTTTTGGGGATCTTTTGCTATCGTCGGATAGAGCTCGCTGAGTTATGTGTGGGTTATTACTTATCTTTTGTGGCTTAGTCGCTGAAGCGAATAATCATGAAAAATACTCGACTTCGCTGCTAACATTCCTTACATTAACAATTGTTCGTTCAAAATTTTGTTCCTTTTATAAAACAAAAAATATACAGATAAAACAGGAGTTCCTATTTAAATCATGGAACTTTTCATGCTACATCTAATGGCCCATTTTGATTTTTAAACATCATGTATTAATGGTTTGAAAAGTGTAATGGAAAAAATGCTCATATAATTTGTGCCAAATGAATATACATGCTAAGAAAATCAATATCATCGAAAGTTTAGCATAATGATCAGTTGAGGCAAGATCAAATACCATGATAAGAAAGAATAAAAGACACTATATTGATTAGTAACAAAAGAAAAGTTTCCTTAGGTTATTATAAGAAGATAAGACTTTGACGGCACTACTTTTGGATTCCTCTAGGTAGTATCAATTTGGGTATTAGTAAAAAACGCTTTAATCGGCTCTAGCCAACGTTTAATTCAAGAATATCATCAATCGATAGAGCTTTGAATTCTTCATTCACGAGATTCCACATCAAGCCATTTCCTTTAAAAAAACTATTGATAAAAAATTCGAATGTCATTTCGAAAGATCAAATTCAGGGCAAATATTGAGTTTCTGTGAAAATTCGGCTTAAAATGGCTTAGAATGGATCAGAGTAGACTAATTCCAAATAGTTCTATCGGAAAGACTATCGACTGATAATATCGTCGAATTTAACGACGATCGGAGTAGATTAGAGCGTTTTTACTAATGCTCCATAAATCTAGGATAATTTTACTTATGTAATTGTAATAAAAAACAGATGGCTAGTGCTTCATCCTTCGTTAATAATAACAGTTAACTGATTGCTTCGCCATTTATGAGAGGTTGTTAGTTTTGCGTGCACTATTCAATTGCAAATCTTTTGCTTAAGAAATATCGTCTTTGCGAAAATAATGACTTCTAACAAAAACTTGACCGACTATACTAAATCAGACAAAGCAAATGCGACCTCTAAATTTCTAGATCAACATATCTCTTATGTCTCCCAAATATTCGACCAACCATGATCAAGTCATTAAGCCTCTTACAACTATTCAATTACTTTCATATAAAACAGTATACACGAATGCTTATCTTAAAATGTGCGGGAAATACATGTCGTCTATTTCAAGGAAACTCAATCAAATCAGCCGTACTTAATACGTAACGTCATCCGACCCTAGAACACATTCCATTCTACATACTACAGTACCACGACTTCTTCACGAATACTGAAGCAAAGGTGCACAACTACACTCAATGCAATGCAACAGCACATAGTCATATGTAAATTGAAAGAAATCTAAAAGTAAAACGACCTCAACAAAATTAATCCACACGCGAAAACTATAAGACGACAGCCCATCATTAATAATCCCCTTGTCTCACACCATTCATTCGACCGGGAGCAAATACAATACAATCTTAAATTCATCTGAATATCGTAAATCCATCCAGTTCAATCACGCCCCACACCAACGCATTACACCAACTATGCAACATACATACCGACCACTGCATAACCCTCTCAATAAGAATTCCAATCTCACTAAATAACTCACCTTTTCTGAAAGGACTATCCGTCGATACTTCTGTTGTTGCAGGCGGCGTACTTTTTTCTTCTGTTATTGCCAAAGATGTACTTCCCTCTACCGTTGTCGCAGAAGGTGTAATTCTTTCATCTGGAGTCCGTAGTGGCGTACTTGCCTGTTCTGATGTCACAGCAGGTGTAGTTTCCACTTCTGTTGTCCCAACAGGTGTACTTCCATGTTCTGTTGTCACAGTAGGAGCATTCTCCAGTTCTGTTGTTACAGTAGGTGCACTTCCTAGTTCCGTTGTCACAGTGCGTGTACTTCCCAGTTCTGTTGTCGCAGCAGATGTACTTCCTAGGTCTGTTGTCACAGTAGGTGTACTTCCAAGTTCTGTTGTTGCAGTAGGAGCATTTCCCAGTTCTGTTGTCACAGTAGGCGTATTTCCTTGTTCTATTGTCGCAGTAGGCGTACTTCCTCGTTCTATTGTCACAGTAGGAGCATTCCCCAGTTCTGTTGTCACAGTACGTGTACTTCCCAGTTCTGTTGTCGCAGCAGATGTACTTCCTCGTTCTGTTGTCACAGTAGGAGCATTCCCCAGTTCTGTTGTTACAGTAGGAGCATTCCCCAGTTCTATTGTCACAGTAGGTGCACTTCCTAGTTCCGTTGTCACAGTACGCGTACTTCCGAGTTCTGTTGTCACAGTACGTGTACTTTCCAGTTCTGTTGTCGCAGTACTTGTACTTCCTAGTTCTGTTGTTACAGTAGGAGCATTCACCAGTTCTGTTGTCAGAGTAGGTGCGCTTCCTAGTTCCGTTGTCACAGTACGTGTACTTCC
>JAJEKB010024491.1:0-20778 GCA_022393335.1 Macrotrachela quadricornifera | reverse complement strand
GTAGGAGTATTCCCCAGTTCTGTTGTCATAGTAGGTGCACTTCCTAGTTCGGGTGTCACAGTAGGTGTATTTCCCACTTCTGTTGTCACAGCAGGTGTATTTCCTAGTTGTGCTGTCAGAATAGGTGTAGTTCCCACTTCTGTTGTCGCAGCAGGTGTATTTCCCCGTTGTGTTGTCAGAGTTGGAGCATTTCCGAATTCTGTTGTCGCAGTATTTGTAGTTTCCACTTCTGTTGTCGCAGTATTTGTAGTTTCTACTTCTATCGTTACAGCTTGTGTGGTTCCCATTTCTTTGGTCGCAGCAGGGGTATTTTCCACTTCTGTTGTTGGCAATGTTGTGTATTTTACTTCTATTGTAGGAAAAGTTGTAGTTCCTAATTTTGTTGACGGTAAATCTGTATTTTCTTGAGTTGTCGTTGCAGGGTGTATAGTTATTTCTTGTGTTATCGGTTGAGGCGTGCTTCCTTGTTCTTTTGTAACTGGGGACGTACCTTTTTGTTCGGTTGTAACAGGCGGTGAACTTCGTTCTTCCATTAATGCAGAAGGTGTACTTCCCTGCTCTGTTGTTGCAACAGGTGTAGTTCCTACTTGTGTTGCTGGCAGAGATATAGTACGTTCCTCTATTGTTTCAAAAATTGTGCTTCCTACTTCTATTGTTCGCAGATGTGTACTTCCTTCTTCCGTTATAACTGTACGTGTGACTCTTTCTTCTATCGTCTGTGAAAATACAGTTCGCTGTTCTGTTGTTGCAGAAGGTGTAGTTGTTTCGCCTGTCATTGGTAAAGTAGTAGTCCCTTGTTTTGTTGTTGCAGAAAGTGTACTACTTTTTTCTGTTGTCCATAGAGGTGTACTGACTTGTTCTGATGCTGCAGAAGATGTAGTTTTTTCTTCTGTTATTGGTATAAGTGTACTCTCTTGCTCTATTGTTATAGGAGGTATGGTATCTTGTACTGTTGTTACTGAATGTATAGTTGTTATTTCTGTCAATGTACGTCCCTGCTCTGTCGTTAGTAAAGGTGTATTTCCTTCTTCTGTTTTTGGTAGTGGTGTACTTTCTTGTTCTGCTGCCAGTGTAAGTGTAGTTCTTTGTTCTATTGTTGATAGAGGCGTACTGGCTTGTTCGATTGTTACACGAGGAGTAGTACCTTGTTCTGTTGGTGGCAGCGATGTACTGCCATTTCTTGTCGTCACTGCAGATGTAATTCCTGAGGATTTTGTTGATATACGTGTACTTTCATATTCTGTTGACGCAAGAGGTGTAGTTCCTTCTTCTGTTATGGATGAAACGATACTTCTTTGTTGATTTATTACAGTATTTTTAGTTCCTTCTAGTGTCGTTGGTATACCTGTACGTTCTTGTTCTGTCGTTACAGGAGATATCGTTCGTTGTTCAATAGTTGCGGGAGAAGTAGGATATTGTTGCGTTGTACGTGGAGTAGTATCTAGTTCTATTAGTGTGTGTGGATAAGCGCTTCCACGTTGAATGGTAGTATAAGGTGTAGATGTTTGTTTTGTTATCGGCAAACGAGTAGCGCTTTGTGTAGTTGTTGTGCGTGACGAAGCAGTATTTCGTTGAATGGTTTGGGAAAAGATAGCTTGTTGTTCAGTTGTCCATGGAGAAGTAGCACCTTGTTCACGTGTTATACGTAAAGATGCACTTCCTTGTTCAATGGTTGAGAAGGTAGTACCTTGTTGATGAGGTGTTGTTTGGAGAGGAGTACTTCCTTGCTCGGTTGTTAATGATGAAATATCTGGGTTATCGGCTGTTATCAGCGGATGAGTAGCTGCGTACTTGGTTACTGGTGAGGGAGTAGCACCTGGTTCAGTTATCGCTTGAATTGTACTTCGTTGTTCTGTTATTGCTGGAGAACTTGCATTTTGTTCAGTTGTTGGTTGAGCAGCACTTTCTTGTTCTATTGTTAACGGAGGACTAGTATTTCGTTTAGTGGTTGGTAAAGGAGTAGCACTTTGGTTAGTTGTTGCTGTTTGAGGAGTAGTTTGTGGTTCTGTTTTCGGCGAAACGGTCGATTCGAATGCTGTTGGTAATTTAATAGTGCTTTGAAGTTCTGTTAATACTTCATTAGTACTTTGTTGTTTTGTTGTTGTTTCATTCATGCTCACTTCTTCAGTCGTTGGTGGATTCATCGTCTGTTTTCCCGTTGTTCCAGGAATACTGGTCTGTTCTTGTACTGTTACAGTGGGAGTATTCTCTTCTTGTGTCTTTGTGCCACCAGTATTTTCTCCCTGGGTCATTGAGGCTGCTGTATTATGTCCTTGTGTTTCCGACCAGGATATGTTTATGCTTCCAGTAAACACAGATTTACTGCTTCCATCTTCAATAGCCGGAGTATCAGTAATTCCTCCTTCCGTGTCATGGCTACCAGTATTTTCTCCCTCTGTTGCTGGATGACTAATATTGCGGCTTTGTGTAGTAGGGCCACTTGGGATTTCATTTGTTGAGGCTAGTTTTGTGATAACTTTGTTCGTGGCATTTTGTAGAACTGTGGAGCTAAGTGTTGTAGTAGCTGTTGTAAGGCTTGAGCTGCTTGTATTGGTATGATTAGTTGTTGTGTCGCTGTGGAAAGTTGCAGTGACCGTGTCATTTACACCAGGTACCAATGTGGCTGTTGCAGTATTTGAAGCTGCAAAATGTGTGTCTTATTTATGTTCTGTGAAAAAGAATTTTTGTAGTTTGTATTTGTGAATTTCTATACGCATCTCGACTATTATCATTAAGTTTCTGGTTAGTTGTGTTTGAAGCTTAACTAGTAAATTAGATACGTGTTCCTCGCAGTTCTATGTGCAATCCCAAATATATGGGATGCGATGTTTTCTTGATCAAGAAAAGGTTTTAGTTACGAATATCGTAGCAATGACTCGATGATTTGTTTTAAGAAAACATCTTCATTATTAGATCGGCTGCTTTTTCTTCTGGTAGGTGAAATTATTACGGAAATCTGCCCTTCAAACATCGATCCTTGTGTTTATTATGAAGACATGGTTCTGTAATGTGCTCATAGTGCATGGTGAGTATGGAGTTTTCTTACCAGTGTTGACGGTGTTTTGGGTTGTATTTATAAAATTGTTCGTAATTGTCGTTGTAGTTGATGTACTTAATTCGGAGGATGTTGGCGATGCAGCCTTAGTGATTGAGCCTACAAATAATAAATGCATTCGTTTTAGAACTGAATAATTAATAACAAAAATTTCAAATCTTTTATTAAATATGCATAATATTTTATATAGTACTATGTGATTAAAACAAACTCAATTTCACCTAAGACATTAAAGAGGTAGCATTCATTTTATTTAGTCACCCATCTTTCATTTTGCTACTTTAAATATAATCCCATACTTCACATTTCTCGATATTAGTGCGCATGCATCAGAATGCATTACTCATACTTCAACCTGAAGATTTTTGCTAACGTTGTTTATATGTCAAATCTCTCACAGTCACAAGAAATTCTGGAATTTATGGTTGATAAGACAACAGTTACTAAAAAAAACGGTGGCTAGTTTTGTAATTAACAACTAAAAATGATGTGAACATGCTTATTTTTAATCTATACTCTAGAATAAAGTATAAGGAATATCGAATTTAAAAAGATTTGATATGAATTAGAAAACTTAGAAAAATCGTTTAGACGCGTTTAAATATTCTAAAGACTTTATGTTTCGTGCGAAACCCTCTTTGTTTTACAAATTGAAAAAAGATCTTAGATAGGCTTCACGCCCGAATATCGACGAAAATCATATTATTTTTATAAATCCTATTCAATTATTATAAGATCGGTGATATAGTCTTTCTCTCTAGAAACATAACGTCACTTTCCGTAGCTCGTCTTATATTACTAGAATCGGAGTTGTATCTGATCAATCTATGACTCATTCAATTTTTAGTCTGAAGGCTGACTGATTTATGATCATCACTCGTCTTAATTGAATCCACTTGAACATTTTTTTGTTCAAAGGACAGGGATCATTAAGAGGTAAAATCGGACCCTTCCTCTTACAAAAGTTTGATTTTTCCTATGTAAAACTTTGAAATATAGTGTTCTGAATTGGTCTCTAATAGAATCCCTCCTATATCAATTATTTTTACCTTCATTCTCAAGGTTACTCGGAGCATATGAAAGGGTATCATCGATAATCCTAAGATTGTCCCGAACAACACTATGTTTTGTCCTTATAATAGTGGATAAAACCTTCTCTGATTCATTTTTATACCTAAATTTCACATCTTTTAAAATTAAAATATCTTTCTCTCTAGACAAGCCAACAGTTGCTAATATTTTAACCTTGTTAGTTTGACGGTGAGAGTATCCATTTGACCCGAATATGTGTCATCTCTTTAACTAACAATACAAACAAAAAGAATTTGTCGACAATATACCGCAAATTAACATCTACATCGACGATTAGCCGTGACCTTCATGAATATGGTCATAAAAATGTTTTATCATAATCTAATCACATATTAACATCGGATAAAAACGAACGAACTGTGCAATGAGCCAAGAAGCAAAAAAATAAAAAGACTGATGAACTCCAACATGTTTTAGATGAAAAAATCAAAAAAATTGAAATATGCATGACACATATTTCTAATGTTGTGAAGAAAACGAGATAATTGTATAATATTTTTTTTATAAGTCAATCAAAAGAATCTGAAATTATTTTGTTTATAGAATTCGTCATGGACTATCTACAACACTATAAAACAATTCAAAGAGCACTTGTATAGAAGAAGGTATCTGTGAACGAAGATTTCCAAGTTTTTTTTTTGCAAACACCTGTATTCAAACTATAACAGTATGATTCCGAAGAAATTTATTTTTTGATCCACTATGAGGGGAAGATAGTTGTGAATTTTTGAAAAAAATTAAAATTGCGAAAAATGGTTAAAAAAAGTCACATAGGCATAATCTGTTTTTATGCTGATTTCGAATATATCATATTCGTTTTAACTAAACCCTCTAAGTTTTCTAATGAAAATCCACTGAATATATAGTTAAAAAAACGTAAAAAGATGGGTCTTGACTAATGTGTTCAGGTCTGTAGGAAAAAGCCAGTATTTTTCCTAGATATTTTTATATCATTTTGTAGTTCTTCAAAATTTGTACCAAGCAAGATAAGAACTAAAGTGGAAAAAGATCGAAATAGTCGTCATCAAGATATGATTTTAAAAAAATGGTGCTCAAAAATGCATATTTATGCACATTTTATATACAATTATCATTCAGTATGTCAATCGATCTGGACACGATAAAAATAATCGAGATATGGTTTATTTTATTAGAATTCATTTTAGAACACCCTTTTTCATATTTTTATGTGAAAAAATCAAACTTTTATTGAAGGCCAATTTCGCCTTTTCACGATCCCCATACTTTAAGCTACTTAGAGTAGTAATCATTTTCATTCGAATGATATACTTGTTAGAATAGGTAGGTATATGTATATGCATCACTTACTGTTTCTACTACAGAAAAGTGATATTCGGAATACTTGAAATATTTTAAAGCATCTTCATTTTCTAACTATTTTTTTCTTCTTTCTATTTTAATCGCGAATGCACGGATAAGACCGTATGTTTTTCTTTATATGATCCTTGGTGATATCTATATTGTTAACAGCTGATAAAATCGATAAAGAAAGCGAAAACTATTCTGAATCAGCTTCTATTTTCTCAGATAGCAATGATCTTTAGAATATTTCATAGCGAAATTTAGATGCTGCTCTTTATTAGGATAAATTAACTAGTTATGCATATCATTTCAACTTTAGAATGATTTTCGTATACTTTAACTTGCTAGAAGTTACTTTTAATTATAATATCTCATCGTTACAAAGATCAGATATTATAAAGAAATTGATTCACTACTACTTTGAAATCGTAGGATGTCCCAAAAGGTCGCTGTAGTAATAAATTCACATTAGTACTTTATCTGTCAAAACTAATGAACTATTTTTGTTAACTAGCAGTTATCAATGTCGACTTTTTATTGATTCGGAATAATGTAAGAAATAATGTTGAAAGATGACATTTTTCGCTGAATTATGCGCATCATGTATTGTCGCATTATTAATAGAATATTTGAGATATACTACTTAAGGATCATCCAAGAAATCTTAAAACGGTGTTGATAGGGTCTTATTAGATACGGTCACCTACTCAAAAGTGAAAAATCAAATATATTATGTTGTAGAGTTTTTGAGAGTTAATTTACTGATTGATGATTACACATCTAAGTCACAATCGTCCATACTCACTGGCAAGATGTCCGAGGATGCAACGTATATGAAGTTGTAACCCATCAATAGCTCTACCAAATCTTATATGAGAAACAATATTTCATAAATACTTTTGATGAATGATAAAAATAGGATTTAATATATACTATTCGACAGGCTTGAAAAAACTGTACAACATTGTATATTTGTTTTTTTTATTTTTGAGTATGTTGTCTTATCCAATATGCCCCTTTTAACACCGTTCGAAAAACTTTCGATTAGTTCTAAATATTGAATTGTGTGATTAGATCTCTTTTTACACAAATATTGCAAAAAAAATCATTCAGAAAAAGGGCACCAGCTAATTGAAGAGTCAGAATATGGCTAAACGCTACTATAAGGTTTTGATTCTAGAACCTGATATATTGTGGTTTATAGAGAGTATGTGCCCTACATAAAAAATTCATGTAATACCAAATTCTTCTATGCACTCTGTGAGGATGGTTTTTGACTTAATTCTATTGGATTCTAGTGTTAATATAAATTTCAGAATCGCATAGATTCAAACTAAAACATGCTCTCTCATGATACACTTCAAAATTAGATACTATATACACAGCTCGATAGAGTAAAGCCTTCTTTGACAAATCTCGATATATTTCACTCTGGGAATCAAAATTATCATGAAGTTTATAGTTATCTTTGAAATAATCAAAAATATATATATAGAAATAAACAACACGCAGTTTTTTCGATAAAACTTGGAAAAGCTTAAAATTTCTGTAATTCAGCCAAAGATAATATCTTTCAATATTGTTTCTTACATTTCTTTGCATCAATAAAAATATAGCTTTGATGACTGTTAATTGACATAAAAATAATTGATTAGTTTTGATAAATAAAGGAATACTAAGAATTTACTTTCTTGTCACACATTTCCGACATTTTATAAATTAGAACACTTGAAAACTAATAATAATAATAATTATTATAGTGCATTTTTAACCCAGATTTTTGCTCTAACTGTTAAATACATGATCAACCAATGGTCGCTTTATCGGAAGAAATTAATATCTTCAGTACGGCTTGACCAAACGAGCTGATTCATTTACAAATTCATACAGATAAGGCAATAGAGAGCTTTCGGTAAGTACAATTAATAATATTACTAAGAAAGTTTATTTTTTTATATGTAAAAAAAAAGATAATATATTTAACAAACAATTTCTCTAGGCATGTATTTATGAATATAGAACCTGAACATACCTTCACCTTAGATAAAAGAACTAGCTCGTTTGCTCGAAGTACAATTGAAATATTCAATTTTAACTTATCTGACTTTCGGGCAATCTGCAAAAATCGTTTTTTCAAAAAAAAATAAATATCTTTACGACAAATCGAGCAAACGAGTTGATTCATATATCAATAGTCGAGATATATTCAAGCGTCATATTCATAAAGACATATCTAAAGAGAACCTTTTTTAAGTATATTGTCTTTTTTCCTATCTAGTAAATTTCTGGTGTGATGAATATAATTAAAATCCATGTAAAGGATGTCGAATACGACGTAATCACACGAAAAAACGAAAATGAAAAGAAGAAAGGACAACATAAGTCCGTTTTAAATCATATCGAACTACATTGCGCTGAAAATTATTTGGATTAAAATAAATGACATTTAAACTGCATCAGTACTATATAGACTGTCATAAATTCATCCAGCTATTTCATCTTATCTGTCTCATTTCTCTAAGTACTCAGAGTAATAAATATCTGCTCAAACTACTCTAGTGAAACTATAATAACATCACACATATGCATTCTTCTTTTTTTATTATCTATTGAAAAACACCAAGAAATAGTATCGCGGCTACAATTGCTATGACTAACTTAACTGATACTATCGACGATAGTATATTACTATTTTTTCATCTAGTAATCATACAATAGCTGTATTTGAAAATTATTTTTAGTATCATTGTTATTTATTTTAGAATCAATGTATGAAGTTATTAGCACTTCGTTTCGTCCATCTTTGTCTGATAAAAGATATCTAACTTATAAATGTCAAAAGACTTAAAACTGTTGATGAAAATCAAATAATACCTAGTGTTCATTAAGTTTACAAAAAGAATACTATATCATTTATATTATTTTGAATAAACGATCAAAAGACTTACATATAGGAAATGATTCGAACGCACAAAAGACCAGTTCAACAAGAAGCGTCGGAATAGTGCTAAATGTAAATTCCATTTGAATTTTTGGATGTCTTGTACGAATGACATCTTTAATATCGGCGATGCATTTTTTTCTCCGCTCAGCTGTATAACATATCGATGGAAGTGTGTTGGAACATGATATAGTCAACCAATCTCCTACTGTATCTATATCACGTCGAGATTGATCATTATTTATTCTAAAACATAAATTAGATAGAATATTTATTTTGTTCTGCGTTCCAGAAAAGAAATAAATTCGTTTAGTTTTTTTTAGTAAATACTAGAAGTAATACGATATGTGATAATTGCAAGCATCTGTACTATCAACTATAGATAAATTGAAATAGTTATTCTGTCAAGATTAATTTGTACAGTTCTTTATTTTCTTTCTTTCCTCAATTTTTTTTCTCACTTTAATTTTTTTTTAATTACACTTTTTATTTTGCTTCACACAATTATAGCTATTGTAAACATTTTCTTCTGTATTCTATTTTACACTAAAGGAAAAGAGGACATTATTTATGTATTGGAACTCAAATAATTTCTCAAACTTTATCAATAGAGAGAATAAATTAGAAAAAAAAATTCTCGTTATTGTTTCTATATTACATGGGCGAAATATTTAATCAATTCATAAAATTAATTTTTTACAACCATTTTTGTTTCCAATAGGATGTTTTATACGCAATGATTAAATTGTCTGCTGATATTTCTATTTTCATCCTTATTTGGCTTTCAGAAATTTATGTAGGAAGCGAAATAATATCAATTATTTTATTATTCGTTCTTAAAAGTGAGCTATGTTAGCAGAAAAATGATATTAAATTGATAAGATTTGCTAACACAGAAAAGACAGTAGATGCAATATTATAGGATGGTTATAAAATAATACGAGAAAGGATAAACTGAAAAAGAAGAGATAATGATTCGAATAAGCGAAGTTGATGTTGTTTAGAAATTCATCTGGTTAATTCTGTAGATGTACAAAAGCGTCATAATCTCAGAAGGCTTGTGGCAAAAAAAATCTTAATACTGAACCTCTCAATGATATCATAGACAAAAAGGTACTATATTAAACTGTTTCTTTTTTGGATGTTGTATACAGAATGACTTAAAAGCACGAGCTCGGAGATATTCATTGTGAAGTATATTGTTTTCAATTCTATCTGTGAAAAAGTAAAATTATTTTGTTGAGGTTGTTAATAATACTTTATAAAGTCTATCGCTAATCTTGTCCATATGAACATAAAGCTTAAACACACTCCTATCATTGTTAATATTCAATTTTCTTCTTTGACATAGTGAATTTTGGGCCAAGTTGTAGATGCATAAACATTTTAAAAAGCAACCTAAGCCATCTGGAAATATGACATTCATGAATATTTAAATTTTAATCCTTAATTTTAAGGCAATCTTTTGTACGCTTAATGCATCGACCTAAAATTTTACTGTGAAGTACCTAACTCGAAATAGATGTCTTCTGAAAATTTCTTCTAGATTGGATGATCAAAGATAATTGAAAATAAGTTCTTTAAATACAGACTTATTGCAAAGTAGTATATAGGTAAAAAGCTTAATATTCTTGATAATTCAAAGTGAGGAAAATACTGTTTTCTCTCTGAATGATACGTTTTTAATAGCTGAATTATATATTCTGCTGAAAAGGACAAAAACGTCATCGATTGACCTTTTACAGTTATCGAGAAATAAAATAAAAAATTCGTCGAAATATTCCGTAGAAAAAGTATCTTTCGTTTCTTTTTATATTTTGTTCTGTATTTGATCTAGAAAGTCTTCGATAAAAGTTTTTATCACAATTTTTCTAGTGCAGTAATCTATTCAAGAGAAAAATAAAATTTGGATTTACTTTTAAATCGGTTATACTGGTTTTAATTTAATCTGTCAGGATCATAAATAGTTACACCGTTTGTTCAAACAGTTTTTGCAAGATTTTATAGACAAATAAAAACTAGAGCTGTGAACAATTTATGCCATCAAAAAGAACAAAAAACTTCCTTAAAAAATAGTAAAAGATGAAAAGTGTTTTTCGTTAATAAATGACGAGAAAAGACATCGAATCAAAACTTTTCTTGTTTAAAAACTCATCATCAATAGCAATCGAAAAATTAGATATTTTTTGACTGAATACTAGAGTTAGAAAATATTTGCAAAACAAATTGTTTAAGTCTGTTAAGTAGATATTAATATACAAGCATTTTCGTGTTTAGAATACACCGTACAATATAAGAACAATTCAGTCGTATATCTAGGAGATAAGATACTAATATAGACTTTACATATACAAAAATGAGATTAGGTATAAAAATTGAGAGAGTATTCACGAGCTGATTTATATTAAATCGAACGGTGAAAATAACTTCAACTATGAAACCTTCTTTTAAAAGGAAAGAAATGTATTATTGCACGAAATTCAAAAAGGCTTCAGATTTGTTACGGATGCTCCTACATAGCTCTTCCAGATTTACAACTACTTTTACTCGTCGAGTTAAGTGAGAATTCATATTTTGTTTGTAAACGAAGGATAAGAGAAGAATCGTTTGTATAAAATATTCAAAAAATTGCGTAGTATTTTGCGATTTTTGAAATTTTATGTTTTTGTATGACACCTTTTCTTTCCAGCTCAGTTAAGCTTTTAATATCCCGGTCATGTTCAGCTTCAAAGCTTGCTGTCCGTTTTTATTCTCAAAAAAAAAGAATTAGGAAGTCAAAGAATTAATCTCTTCAAGAGGAAGAAAAATCTAGAATTGCATTTTTTACTTAGAGAGAAAAAGTAGCACGTCTACTTGAAGAAGTCAGAGATCACTACAAACAGTGATTACTATTTGTACGCACTGTAAATCTTGACGCTTTCGAATGACATTTGTTGACGATCGTGGAATAAATCGTGCACTGTTGAGAGTCATTCCAGTCAGATCATATTGATTCATGAGCTAAAAATACATAAGACGTAGCATAAAAAGGACAAGAAAAAGACAACTAACATTCTTAGCTAGAAAACCCAAGTTGGTAACCGTCAGAGTACTTCCATTTATTAAATCCGTTCCATAGGTCACATTCAACAAAAACACTGTAGAAAAACAATGGTTTAATGAAAAATAGACATGAAGAATAATAAAGGAAAACGTACCTTTACTATTACCAATTTCGTTTATTTGTTTTGTTGGCAGATACAAAGGTATAAGAGCCAATACAATTGTACCTGTGATGAGAGCCGAGCCAGATAGCAGACAGCAAACTGATATTTCTGGTATGCATTGCCATGTCCTGTTCCACCAATTACTAAAGAAATAGACGAAATATGAAAGACAGATTCGAAACAACAAATATAGTTCTTTAGTAAAAGATTTTCTAGTCGATTTTTCAGATTTGTATTAAAAACATAAAATTGATTTTTTTTTGAAAATTAATTATATCTTCTAATGGCGTTTAGAATTCTCTATTATCATATGCATGAGATAAGTATGCTTCAGTATTCTATACTGTTTAAGATTTATCGGACTATTAAAAAGGATTTCAAACGTTGAGCCATAAACATCTAATTTTTTATAAGTTTATCTTCTAGAAACTTCTGTGATACTCGAACTTGTTTAAAGAATTCATATTTTTAAATTTTACCTGAGAAAAAAATCCACTTGAAAATCTCACATAGACTAGCTTATATAAAGAATTTCAGGATTATTAAAATTCGTAACTTTGAGAGATGAGCTTTTGGAAAAAAAAGTCAGTCTTCAAACAGATATTGTATCATACAAGAATATTTCCAGTAGTGTCAAGCTTGAAGGTTGAATTCAAGTATTCAACTATTGAATTCTAAAATTCAAGTTTTAAGTATTATATATATGAACGCTACTTATAAATCATCTCGTATAAGAGTTGTTGCTTAATTAAAATTATTTCTACGATTGTAATATTTCCCAATTAAAGTGAATCATAATACGATGTATGAAATTCGTGTTCTAATCACTTGCCTCCGTGGAGAAGTATACACCGGGCCTTCATTTCCAAGCATTGAAGGTAAATCAATAATGATCTTCATGTTTATGATTGGATGCGTTGCTAAACTAAAATGCATTAAATAATATTCAACAATAAAAAAAAAAATTACGGTGTAAGTTTTTCTTTTATTTTTCATAAATAAAATGAGGATTTCAATGTTAATAACCTTTGAAAGAAAGGAAACACATCAAATCACGCTTCTATTTTCTATAAGAGAAATTAGCAGATGAGGTTGCAATGCGTATTGGAAAATATTATATATCTCTCCGGAAAAAAATAGCTGAACACCATAATTTTCATATTCCATCTGTATAAATTAATATTTTTGGAAAAATAGATATATGCACTCTTAGACTGTAGAAATCTCTACAATTCTATATATGAACGTACTGAATTGTACTTATGCACTCAAAATAAATTCAAGCATAGTAAAGACATCCTTATTATCAGATTTCCCAAAAGTGTATTTCTTTCCTCATGTGTTTCCATTAATTTTTTCCAGTTTGTTTTCATGCACTTTCAGATTATGTATTTAGCTTTGTAATGATTCGCTTCTTTATAAAAAGAATTGAAAAATTAGTGAAAATGAAAAACAAAAATTTATAAGCAATGACGAGAAAAAAACATTCCCGGTAAATTTGATGATGAGGACGCTTTTACTGCAATTCAGAACATTCATATATACAGAATTGTAGAGAATTTCATAGACTATACAAATATATAATCACTTTTCTTAAGGTGTTAATTGATGGTAATGAAATATGGAAAATATGGTATTCACCAATCTTCTTTGTATAGCTTTGAAGCGTGAATATGCCTCTATTTTCGGTAAAAAACAATAATGGTTTATACCAATACCTTCTTAGAACAATGAAATTATAATTTCATATAGATAATATCCTAATAAATGTGAAAACCTCGAATTTAAATCCGAATGTTATGTGTACTTCAAAAAGTAAAAATAATTGACGACAAATTAATTTTGATCGAACTGTCTAAAAACTAGCTGTTGAAAGTCTATGCTCAGCATTTTGACCTTATCTCATGAACGGATTAGTCATTTTAGCTCTGGAACACCTCTATTGGACAGAAAACAGTTTAGTCTACAAATACATTCTACTTAATTGAATAAGTTATGAGATAAAAGAAGTGCTAGAAACTAAAAACTGCGTAAATCCAAAGAAATATTACACTCCGGAAGATGGTATTTTGGATTTTTCTTACCTGGTGTACAGTATCCTAGCCTTATCTATCTACAAGACATAGATCTCATCAAGACACATCTTTTCTCACTAAATTATAAGAATAAAAATTCTAGAAGGCCAAGTTAGCACGGATGACACTGTAGGCGACCCTATCTAGTGATCATTGACTCAACTTTCAGAGTGATATTATATCTTTAGAAATCAAAGAAATTGAGTTCAGATTCGTGCTCAGCTTAGAAAACTGGGTAGGAGGAGTTATTTAAGAATGGATTTGGGATTGTATCTAGCAAGATTATGGTCATAGGTAACCTCATGGACCTATGATAGATATATGATACACAAAGGCATCAGTATTTTCATAATAATCCATCAATATTAATAGCTAATGAATTCGGATTTTTTCCATTTGATAATTCTTTTTAGTAGCAACAAAATCATGCATCTAGGGCACTTCAAAATCGATAGTCACATTCGGAATTAGCGTTAAAAACTGAGTCGATTTATATATGTTGTGAATAAATCTGGGAAAAATTTTTTTTTTTGAAAATATTCCTGTACCTCTCCTCAGGGATGGTCTGATCAATAATGACAAATTTTTCGATGACACAGCTATTTCTTAAAGGATCCTTCTCATCTCTTCTCTCGACTGAGATATTGATGAGACAATTCTGTGCACAAAATTTCAGCTCAATCGAATGTAATTATGAAGAGTTATCATGTAAACGAACGTATGAACACACTGAACCGGTTCTAGAGTACTCACTTTTTGAGTACACAATAAAAATGAATTAATTAAGTAATAAATAATAAAATAATAAACTTTAAATATTTATTTGTTTGCGACACTTCGATAAATAAGATTTATCTTTATTGGACATTTATTATGTTAGAATAGGTGAATTTGTTTTTCTCTTTCTCTTTTACATATATCAAATAATAGTGGGATGGCTAGATAATGATAATGGTAGAAGAATTGATTATTGGTTTTTTTTTTCTTCTACCCCATTATTATATGATATACATAAAAGAAAAAGGAAGAGAACGAAAAACACATTTACCTATTCTAACATAATAAATGTCCAATGAAGATAAATTCTGTTTATCAAAGTGTCGCAAACAAATAAATATTTAAAGTTTATTATTTTATTATTTTAACTTAATTGAATTAATTCTAAGTTCTATTGCTATTTTGTCATATTTTATTTTTATTTTCAATTGACATCAATATACAACAAAAGAGAGAGAAAAAATTAACATTTCAATAAATTAATCATGATCTTCATATTAAAACGTAATGAACAATAATTTTATTATTGCTATAATTAAAATAATTTTTTTTCCGAAAAAATTTCGGCTCACTTGGTTGTATATCCTAGTTTTACGTATTATATAAGCTCATACTTTAGAATAAATTTTCAACTTCTAGATCGCTGATTTACATGTTATAACCAGTATGGACAGCTAGCTGACTTTTCTGAACGAAAAATTTATTATTATTATTATTATTAATAACAACACAGCAATGGCTTCTTATCTCTGTTTTCCCTGTTTCGGATAACTTCGTAATTTATGCATTTGTAATATTTACAAGATGTGATTTGTTTATTTTTTTTCAAAAGTTAGATTTCAGCACTATGAATGCGAAATTTCATTATAAATTCTGTAAATATGAGTCCGAAAGATATATTTTTGTTTTCAAATAAATGTATTGAATAGGCCATCTTTATAAGCAAAGATGAAAAGCTTCGATTCCGACTCAGACTCCAATTCTGACTCCTGGGAGATGGAGTGGAGTAGGAGCTGTATATCTCTGATTTTTCCAAACGAAAATCAAATACCATTAATAAAAATGAAAGTTGATTTGTAAAATAGCCAAAAAAGACAAGATTTTCTAGTGAAATAATAAATTTTTAATTTTATTGAAGTGGAGCAGAAGCAAAAAAAACGCCGAAGCTCTTCATCCTTATTTAAAAATAAAACGAGAAACATTTACCGATAGTTTGACTTATCGTATGAAAAACAACTTTAAAAATAATATTGTCACTAATAAATAAATACAAATCCATACGTTTTATACCTTTTTATCGACAAGATGAGTAATTATCCAGATTATTCTTATCACTTGTACAAACTACGATTATAGATACGCATGACTATTCGCACACCAAACTGTATATGCGTTAACGTATATACACAAATTGACGTCACATGCTAACATATATACATCGATTAAACCATCTATTACCTTTTATAACAAATAAAAATAATAGGAGAGCAAATAGAGAAAATAGTACTGCCGTAGTAAAAACTAGAGTTTAAATAAATATTTTAATTTCTAAATAAAGACAGTACAGCTGAATCTATATTTCATCTACTACTATTTTTCCTTTTATCATAACATTGATCTTTAAAAACTTTAAATTTATAAATAATAATAGAATGTTCGAATGAGAATTCAACGTTTATAACTGTTTTAATTGATCCACTTATAAAATAACATTCGCTAAATAGCTTCAACAATTTGAATGCTCTATTGCCCTCAAAATTTCCTCAATTTAGATCAAAAACTACATCAGAAAATGTACATTTTTGAACGTATACTTTTTTTATTTAGATGTCATTTACCATTGCAAAAAAAATCAGTAAAAGCAAATAATGAATTGAAGGTATATCATGTATCTCTAATATATATATATATGATGTGAACCAGTTTATTACGAAAAATACATGCAATTTCTATAATTGAATTGTATTTATTTCTGTCGTTGAAAATTATCAAAAAGAATAATGACAAATAAACCTATTCATATTTCGACAGATAAAAATATGATGACAATAATATCTTATGTACTTATTTTTCCTTTTTTTTTCTATTTCCTTTCAATTTATCAAACGCAATTATAAGTTATTGTCATATCTATATATATAAAGACGAATGTTTGTCTGTTCGCTATGCATTCAGTCCCTGTACGAGTTAGCGTCACCAAACTCTCCATGGTGCATCCCCAGGCCCCGAGGAAGGTCATAGCGGGGTCACCCACCGAGGGTGTGAGTTTGGGTGTGGGTGGAATCTCACCCAGATAGTATTGTCTTAACTAACACTATCAAACTTTCCGCGGTGGTTTTCTGAGTGCAGTGGTGGTTTTATAGAGTGCTATTACCATTAATATGAGTAGTATGATGGTGTTTGGGTGAATTTCACCCAAATTATATGACAATATAATTTACACTAATTTTTCAGAAATTTAGCGAATTTGTTATGATTATGAGATGAATCATTTTGTATCGATGATTCTTCGGTTTGAATATGTAATTGGAAAGCTTCTAATAGGTTATAAGAGAGAAAAAATGTATACAAGTGTTTCCTTGATTCACAACCATGGTGTATCCATTAGTTTTCTATGACGCTCAGAAACAATGTATTTGTTGTTTTTCTTGACTCACAACGATGACGTATCTATATATTTAAAGACAGACGTTTGTGTGTTCGCTATGCAGTCAGGCCGTGTGGTAGCTAGCGTTACAAAAGTTTCCACACTACTTCCTTAGCGTCTGAGAAAAGTCAACTTGAGATTGGAACTACCAAACGGGGTGCGT
Organism: Macrotrachela quadricornifera; assembly: GCA_022393335.1. Lineage (NCBI taxonomy): Eukaryota > Metazoa > Rotifera > Eurotatoria > Philodinida > Philodinidae > Macrotrachela > Macrotrachela quadricornifera. The sequence goes on along the minus strand of JAJEKB010024491.1, from coordinate 3,499 downwards.
AGAAGGGGATGGGTGAAATTTCATTGCGATCAATACAGATCGAGATTCTGATGAGTCTGTTCGCTATGTATTTAGTCATCGCGAGAGATAGCGTCATTGAACTATCCGCATCAGTTCTTTGAGTGCGCTAATGAAAGTCGGCAGATTGATTGGGGGTGAGAAAGGAAGGTGTGCGTGAAACTTCATTCAAGTCGTAAGAGACTGATTTTATTTACTTTCTAATCAAATGACGTAGTTCAATGCAATTTTGAGAGTGATCGTGACCAAAGTGGATGCGAGTAAGGATGTTAACTTGAGTCCAATAAGAAGAGTTTCACTGAAGTTGCCTTATGCACGACGGGAAAACCTCTGTGAAGGACAGAGGTGCAGAATCTTCCATAAAATGGTCAAATTTGCGCCCCCGGGGAAATTTGTTCGCAAATCTTCCCCTTTTGAAAAGTAACAATTCAAGAAGTTCATGCAGAAATACTCCAAAAATTTCCCTAAAAACGAAAAATTTCCCCAAAAAAGAAAAATTTCCCCCCCCGCGCGGGGGCGCACGAGGAAGATTCTGCACCTCTGGTGAAGGATATCCCACGCACGGTGAGAAAAGCTCTGTAGCAGAGGCTCCGGGTACGATGAAAAAAGTCCTATGAAAGGGGTATCACGCATGGCGAAAAGAGTTCTATGGCGAATACCTAACGCATATCGGTAAAAGTCCTGTCATAGAAGGTTCAGGGGTGACGGGAAAAATTCTGTTGCAGATAGCTCAACCATAGCGGGGAACACTCCTGTAAAAGATGTGTTATGTACAGCAAAAAAAATCGAGGGGAGATGCAAAACTTTAACCATATTCTCTTTGCAGTGGGTACCTCCTCTAGTGTAATAATAAGAAAATAAATATTATATGATTGTATAATATGAGATATTAGTAATTTATTAACCTAAAAAAAAATATTTATTTTCTCATAGATTAATAAAAACAATGTAAAATTAATAAAATTCTATTTATCAAGATAATACATGAATGATTTCATATTTCTCATTTTGTTACATCGAAATTTTTTTTCTAATTATTAAATTGCTTCTATGATTAAGATTTTACTGTGAAAAAGTTGGTTTTAAAAAATTTTTATTTCTTCTCATTTATAATGTTGTTTCTGATATTCATCAATATTTTGCAAGAAAATTTGTTGAGACTCTTAAGCAGGATCAAAACTAGTCATGGCTGTTTGTTTTAATATTCCTATCATTTAAAATTCTAGACTAATTTACTGATTTACATAGAAAACGTAGTACAAACTGAGCATTATCTACTGATAAAAATCTTTACTTCCTATTACACAAGTAATAATATATGAAAGACCATAAGGATGTCGTAATACTTTTTTGACTAATTTTTAGATTCAATAATGAAAAATATAAATATTTTAGTAAATTGATAGAATAATACGAAACAATTGTTTTTTTTTCACTTATTAAGAATTTATGAATTTTCTTACATTTATATAGATCTACCTTTCAAACAAATTCTCTCATTCTTATTCCGTTACTTCTAATCTTGAAAATATTCATCTGCACTGACATTCATGAATATAATATCAATTTTAATGAAAAGATCAATGCAGTTATTAACATAAGTAAATCTATTGAAAAGTATATTTAAAACACATTCAAATTCTATATTATTAAGTTTGACAATATTATCGATCAATTCGATAAGAATAAACTATTCAATAGTATGACTGTTATTCTCATTATATCAATACATTTCATAATTAAAATAAAAAATTTTTTTTTTCTTTTACAAGAAAATTTTCAAACGAGTTTTTCTCTTTATTACTTAATTTTTGTTTATATTATGAAAGTTGAACAAAACTTCAACTCTTAATAAAACATAAGATATTCTTTAAATTAATAATTGTCTTTATAACAAATATAAAATAATTTAGTTTTATTTATAATTTTATTATTTTTCATAAATATTGATTATATATTAATGAAAATTTGTTTAAGAGATAATCTTTTTTTTCTGAACAAATTGGAAATGAAAATAAAATGATTTATTCTATTTTAATGAATTTAAAGAGTATTATAATTGCATTTACAATAGATCTCTATAAGACAAAATAATCAACAATTACTATAAACAATAAATAATAATAGTAAAATAATTAAAATTAACATTAAATCTGAATATTTATTTATTTATTTTTGGCTATTAGTTTAGTATATTTTTTTTTGTTTATAAAATAAAAGTTTATATTTTTAGAGTTCACGACAAACGAAAAACAAATTGCCAAATAAGATTCGTTAACAGCATATGAATGGATAAATTCTGATTGGGCAAATTGGTACAGTTGGTATCACCGATACACAAGCACAAATGGCAATCATAGGTGTTACGCAAGTGATGCACGTTCCAATGAAACACATTTTCAAATATTCTTTAAAAAAATAGAAGAATATTTGATCAACAAATCACAAATATATATTTAAGAGTAACTTACTTTTGTTTGTTATTTTAGGTTAACTGTGAATGTGAAGATAAGTGAATGGTGAATTAGATGTATATGATACTCCTTTTATATACTATTATATTGATCAGTACATTACAAAAATCATATGTAAATTTTCACGCTTGAATTGTATTTATTGTTATTTCCCGAAATTTTTTATCATGGTTAAAGATGAGTAAATCAATTTCTAATGCAATAAATAATTCGATGATGTAATTATATGATATACCTATTTACATTTCTTTGTTTTCTCTACATCCGACTTATGAAAGACAATTATTCATAATTGTCATGTGTTTCTATTTATGAATGAGAAGAGAAATTGATCATGCGTGCAAATGTTGTCTAATATTCAATTTTAACAATGAAAATAATATTTTATGTTGGAAATATCCAACTCATGTCATTGTCTAATAATGATTCTAAAGGTTTATTTTGATTAGATTTTTGGAAGATATGTATCATGTGTCCCAAAAGATTTTCACACATTTTATTTTGCATCTATTTCAGTAGAAAAATATAATAAAAATTTAAAATTTTTTTTAAAAGATGTGACATGTAAAGTTTTATAAAAAAAATGAGGAAAAAATCTCTATGAATATGTTCTGATGATTTTTTCTATATCGATAATAAACACGAACATATTTGCACGATTCCCATTAGATGAAGTATTTAGTTTTATAATAAGAATTTGTTGATTCAGTTTTTGTAGAGCTTTCAATGGTGCAGTTTATAAAAAAAGTCGAAATTATGTGATTCAGTCATTTTCAATATGGAAAAATCCAATGAAACATTGAAACGACATTGTGTATTTGGTCTCAACTAAAGGTATTATTGTATACAAAATTCAATCATATTCATGTTAGTTTCCTAAAAGATTTACACGTATTAAATAACATAAATTAATGAATAGTCTATTTGATCAAACTCATTGAAATATTATTTATTACCATCGTATCAATAGAATTCATAATAAAAATATAAAATATTTTTTCTTGAAC
>JAJEKB010024475.1:0-13148 GCA_022393335.1 Macrotrachela quadricornifera | reverse complement strand
TTGTTACTTTCATGATATTATTGTTCATGTATATATATATATATATATAAATGAATGAACAAATTTTCTCTCTTTTTTATTTTATTTGCTGGCCGATGAACGCCGCTATTGTGTCGTTTGTTCTTTAGATCAATAATAAAATGTATATACTATACTAGACAGTCAAGGAAAATTGAAGGTCAACATGCATGTACACTCGAAAGAGAGAAAGAAAGAAAGAAAAAGAAAGAATGTCTGTTGGTCAGTTTTAATCGATGTCCGCTATTTCTTCATTCACTTGAAGGCCATATTTTTTTTTTCTTCTTCATTGAAAACTAATTCTTTCGTTAACAAAAAAAAGGGAATTTATAAATAATCCATATCTACAAATATTTCCTTGTAATTTTCGTTAGATAAAAAAAGAAAACTTAATTATAAGATTCTTGTTTTTTTTTTTTATAATTAAACATAACCGATAGAAATATTTTAATATCTAGCAATCATATGATGATAGGTAAAGGAATATAATTATAACAATGCCGACAAATATCTTCATAGTAAGTTCTTTCTTTTTTTTTTTCTGTAGGTTTTACTAAAAAAAAAGGAAAAGAAGAGAGGCGAGGGAAAAAAATAAAAGAGAGAAAATGATTTCATTATTAGACTAGTTCTCTTTATTTAACAAAAGTTATTTTGTAAGTCGATCTTCTTTTTTTAGTCGAATATAAGTGATTTAACACTTGATCTTTCAATAAAATCACGAAAAATGTCATCGTCAAAACTAACAACAACAACAACAGATAATTCATCATCACCATTAAATACTTCGGATTCTGATGGTGATAATTCAATAATAGATAATGATGAAGTAAAAATATTTGAATGTGAAAAACATGAAGATATTGATATTGATGGAAATAATGATCGACTTTCACCTGTTATTAAAGAAGAAGAAGTAATTATTTTTGACTTTCGTTTTTGTTTTTTTATATTTTATCTTTTAGTCATCAACACAACAAATATTATCAACAAATTTTACTGGTAAGAATTTTCTTTTTTTTTAAAATTAGAAATTAATTTTTTTATTTAAGATCGTTTAAACAGTAATCAACAATTTCCGAATTTTTTTCCATATTTTATATCACCATATTATCAATCTAATAATCCAACACAAACTTTTGTAAGTTTAGTTTTCTTTTTTTTATGATCAAATACAGATGATGATTGCGTGTAGATATCTTGATGATCTATCAGGCAAAAATTCTATTCCATTACATATTGATTATATAGAATAGATGAATAAGATTTATTTATTGATCTCTTTCTAATTAACATTTATATCATTATAAAACAAATTTTTTGTTTTTCTTTAATTATCAAAGATTATCATCTATTGAAAAAAATTAATCAAATAAATATTTTTAATATATCCGTTTTGAATATATAAAATAAGGAACAAGAATTCATTACGCACGAATGAACATATATGATTAATTTAATCTAAAAATTTCGACTATTATAATAATAATAATAATAATACAATGAATTTTAATATTAATTAAAATTTCTATTTTTAGAATAAAATAACTTCATTAGAAACTTTATCAAAATTTATGTCACCACCACCACCAGCTCATATAAACAATTCTCCTATAACTATTGATCAAAATACAGGTAAGATAGACAATCTATTATTTAAAGAATACTTTTACAATTCTCTTCTTTTTCTTCTTTTTACTCTTCTCATTTGATATATATATATTTATTCACTAATTGTTTAATAATGAGGTTAAATTGCTCGGGTTCTAGTTCTTCATATAAAGAGAAGAAGTTAATCATTTATATGAATTCTTTATGATCCTATGCTTATTTAAAAGTAGAGAAAAAAAAGAAGTCGTCTCGCCTTTATATATTCAATGAATAGATAAGAATCAATTATTAGTTAACTATCGAAAAAGACAAGACAATAAAATAGAAGGAAATCTTGTTTTCAATATCTTCTCAAAAAAAAAAGAAATCAATCAATTGTAAGAATACATAGGTGACCTTATAGAAGAATTTATTCATGCAATACTAATTGTCATACATGTCGTTAGTTAACGTTTAACAAAGTGGAAAATGATCTTGTTAACAAGGTATAAGATAATCAATGAGAAATGAGAAGAATAAAAGAGAATATCTAATAATCAAAATAATTTATTTTGTATTTTATAAACGAAAATTCTTTTATTTAAAATTTATTTTTTTCTCTTCTTAATTATATGCATTACATTTTAAAAAAAAATTCTCTTTGATCTTAATTATTAAATTATTTATATATTTCTATTTTTATAATAAAACATTAATCTATTTTATTTAGGTATTCCTAATTCAATATATCCATCATCATATTCTCAACAATGGTAAATTAATTTGTATTTTTATTATTTTTCGACCTTTTTTTTTTTGTTCTAGGCATTCACCTATATTTCCATTTTCATTTCCATCGGATTTTTCATTTTCTCAAAATTTATCTCTACAAAAATCTCCAACACAAATTCGACGTATTATTAATAATAATAATAATTCTCGACAAACAATTTTAACTAATAATAAAAAAGACAAAAAATCTCATATAAAAAAACCATTAAATGCATTTATGTTATTTATGAGAGAACAACGTGCACAAGTTGTACAAGAATGTACATTACGTGAAAGTGCTGCAATTAATCAAATACTTGGTCGAAAAGTATTTAAAAAAATAAAACACTTTAATTTTTTTATTTCTTTCTCTTATAGTGGCATGAACTTGATCGAAATGTTCAACAAAAATATTATGATATGGCACGTGATGAACGTATGAAACATATGCAATTATATCCTGGATGGTCAGCTAGAGATAATTATGGTGCAAAAAAAAAACGTGGAAATAAATGTAAAAAACGAGAAAAAAATTCAAATGAAAATGGAGGTAAATTATTTTATTATTAGAAAATATATTTTTATTTTTTTTTTTTTTTGAAAAAGAATGTTTAAATCAAAAAAAATGTCGAGCTAGATTTGGTCTTGATCAACAAGCAAGTTGGTGTAAACATTGTAAACGTAAAAAAAAATGCTTACGTTATACTGAAAATGAAACAACATCTATTGATGTTAATTCTTGGAGTGAAGAAGATGATGATGATACAGATAATATTGATGATTCAAATGATTGTGATATTATACCAATAAATGAACAAAATAATTTATCTATTCAGAAAAATGGTATATCAATGGATTCGGATGAAGAAAATAAAATACGTTTATTAAAATATCAAGAAACATCATCATCATCACCACAAATTTCATTTCTTCAAACATCACATCATTATCCATATTTTGATTCATTTTTATCAACAACATCAATGCCAATATTGAATGAATTTAAACGAGAAATATAATAGAAAAAAAAAATTTTTCTTTTTCTTCTAGTCAATATTTCGAGATGATTTATCTCATTTATTTATTTTTCTTCTGTATTCAATTGTTGTTCGTTATAGATTCTTTCTTTTTTTCTCGCATGTAATATAATCTTTAAATGTTTGTATGTATAAAATCATTTTTTTTTTTTCGTTTTGAAAATGAATACAGAATTATAGAATCAATCAAAATCTAATGGATAACTATTCACATGATATTACTAGTAATGAAAGATTTTGCAATATTAAATCTTCATTCTTGAGATATAAACGAATATTTTTCCCAAATTAACCTACATATTCTTTTCCTCGATATTGAAATCATATGATAGACGATATATATTATTGATATAAAAATGAATTAATAATTAAAATTATTTTTTTTGTCCTTATATATAGATAAAAATATTTCGTTGTACTCTATATCTCTTTAAATACGTATAAATGATTTATTTGATTAAGATAAGTATATTGATTTAATATTATTTATCAAAGATTGATTTTTAAAATGATATTGATTAATCATATTCTTATCAGTAGTACATATATATACATTTGTTTTTTAAATAGCATGATACTATTTTGATGAAATCAGTATTAAATATTGTTATGAGCATTAATGTGATATTATTTATTTGTTGTGTTATTCATAAAGTAACAAGCATTAAAAATACAAATTTTATTCGTATTCAAGAAGATAGAAATCACAAGGGTATGTGTCATATATATGGAGATCCACATATTATTCTTTTTCCACAACAATCTGGAGAATTTCAAAATCAATATTGGTGTAAATTATCAGGTGAATATGATGTTGTTCGAAATGATTATATTCAGTTAACAGTGATTACAAAAAATCAAAATTGGTTAATAAATGAAGTTAGTATAATAAATATTGTAAAAAATATTTATTTTTTTTTATATTATTGTTAGTTTATCATAAAATTTTTTAAAGACGATAAAATAATTTGTACAATTACAGTTGATGAACAGCAATGTGATCGTCGAGGTAATAATCCTAACTAAATATTATTATCAATAATATATATATCATATAAATAGAAATTCAAATAACTCGTCCAAGTTTAACACAAATGGATATTTTATATATAACACCTGGTTTACATATTTCAGTTGTTCCACATGAATATCAAGTACATGAATTTGATATGAAAAATTCTTTTATTTTATATAATATGGTATTTTATAGATACAATGGTATGATATAAGTGTACGTATGCCATATGAATTGATTCGACAATCAAATGGTCTTTGTATTACGCCATTAATTAATAATTGTGAAATTGAAAATAATAATAATAATATAAATCCATTTTTCGAACAAATTTGTGAACAATATTTAGCTGCAAGTTTTCAAGCATCTATTGAATTAGGTCTTTTAAATGATTTAGAAAGATATAATAATGCTTTGATTGCATGTATTCATGATTATGAAACAACACATAATAAAAATGTAAGAAAAATAGAACAAAATTTTTATTCTATTTTAATACTATTTGTAATAGTTTGGTGCAAGTATGATAAATATGATTATTAAACATAATATTAATAGTGAACAATTTACTGATGAACAATTTGAATTACAAACAATCAGAAGTATTAACATAATTGAAAAAGCTATAATTAATGCGACTATTCAAACTGATATTTTTCTTAATACAACTACCGTTACACCATTAATGACAACAATAACAAGAGCTAGTTCAATACAAACTACAGTATTATCAAATTTGGCTTCAACAACAACTTCAGATTGTTTAATTATGAGAAAATCAAATTATATTATCTTTATTTATCATTTAATTATTTTATCCATATATATAAATTTAACTTAATCGGATATTTCTATTATCTCTATAAAAACTTTATTATTATTTTTCTTTAATTTAATCTTGCAAAATGATTCGAAAATAGTTATGCGGTCGTAATCTATGCTTATTTGCTTTAAATGCAATCTATACTAATTAACATATTGGATGAAAACAGTACTTACAAAAAAAATATACTGATTAATAATTATTTTATTTTCAAATATTTTGAAAAATTTGTCAATTTTATATATATATTTAAAGCGATAAAAACTTATTTATTAAATAAATTATGTGGATGCAACACAAAAAAATAGTTTAAAGACTTTTTCAATCCTATTTGTGTTGATTATCAAAATAAAAATTTTATTACTAATTTTTCAATTTGATTTATATTAATGATATATACGAATCAAATGAACGTCGTTCTACTCGATCAAAATCAAAAGTAAATTAGTGCAGATTGTAGCCTTTCAGAAGATCTATAATATTGTATATTAATAGTAATATAACAAGCCTTTAATTAAGTTAAAATATATGAAAGATTAAAAGAGTCGAATTTTTCCAAGATTATAAAGTGAAGAGAAATGACAATGTCAGCTTTCTAGTAATTTACAGGTACATCATCGAGAGCTGATATTTTGCATTTTGAAAAGCGATTAGTCACTTATTCAGAAGATGGAATTTTTCTAGTGTAAAATTTGGACCAAGTAGGGAAATTCGCACAAAATTTTTTTCCTATAAGCAGTTTTGTAGAGTATGTTTTCCCCTGTCATTTGAAACAAGTCGCGACTTAAATGGATAAGCTAGTGCTAAGAAAAGTTAAAATTATTGAAAGTTTTAGTCATAACTCTTCGTAGATTCGATCAAAAGGGCTCATATTTGTGTCGTAAACTTTTCAGTCCATAGTTCACTGAATGGTAATAGAAAATCGAAATTTAAAATTTGTCAAAAGAAGGGATGGTTTTATTCAGGATGATGCTCTTGCGGATTCTCTCTTAAAAATAATTGTTACATTTATGATTATAATAGTCAAGCAATAAGTACATCTAGTTTTAGAATGATTGTATTTTTCAAAAGAATAATTTTAAGCAGTTTTGAATTAATATTGCACTGTTATATCAAGAGAAATAGGTTCTGTATGATGTTGTTGATATGATCCTCTTGGTAATCGATATCGTTGTAATCCATTTAAAGTTGAACTAATTTGTTGTAATTCTTGTCGTAATAAACGACATTCATATTCAGCTTGTTGTCGAAGCTTAAAAACAATAAGATTAGGAAGAGTATATATATATATTTTATTATTATACTTTAGTAGCATTATTCAAATTAGTTGTAGCTTGATCAAGTTGTGTATGAATATCTGTTGAATTTTTCTAAAGGAATATATTTTATTAGTAAATGATGATTCGACATATCTCAGTGTAAATACAGTATGAAATCTTAATTCTATTTTTTTGAGAAATATGCTATGAAAAGTTCTATAAAGAATGTCTGAATAAATTCCTTTTAATTTGCAATAATGATTAAAATTTGATGATCTCTCTACACTGAGATTTTTGTTCTTCGCTTACTGTTGTTTGATTTTTTTCAATAAAATATTTTTTTTTCCATAAATCTTTTTCTAGAAAATAAAAATAAATATGAAATAAAAAAATCTTTATTTTTATAAACCTTCTTTTCGTTGAATAATAATTTGTGTTTGTAATTGATGCATTTGATGAATAACAAATTCACGAGTTGCTTCTAATTCATTACGTTTTGTTCGTAATTCTTCTAGACGATTTGGATATTTAATAACTTAAATATTAATTTTTAAAAGAAAAAGAATTTTTTCTATAATGAATTAATTTACTATCATGTACTTGTTTTTCTTCATCTTTTTGACGAATTGATTCTCTTTCTTCATTTTGTAATCGTTCAATTTCTCTATCATGAGCTCTGAAAAAAATCAAGTAAAAATTAAATAACTACCTCAATACTTAATATACATTTCATTCTCTTTCTTTTTTTTTCTCAAATGAAAATACTAAAAACAGAACAAAGAAAATAGGAATTTATATATTGTCATTCATCAATAATTCAGCTGTTGTCGATGAATTGATCTGATCGAGTATGTCTATGAAGGAAATAATATTCAATATGAATATATATATAGATGAGAAATGTGAGTGTTAGACAAACGTATTTAGTACTAATATAACCTTTAATTATAAAGTTTATTGTCTGAATAATATTGAAAATAAAATTTTATATGAAAAAAAAAGGAAAGAAATGATTTACTCTTGTTGTTTGATATTTTGTCGATCACGATAATTTCGAAAAGCCGATTGAATTTTAATAGCTGCATCTTCTTTAGTTTGTTGATCTTCAATATCATGACGTTTTTGTGCTAATTCAATTTGACGTAAATAAAGACGTTCATTTTCTTCACGTAATTTTATTAAATTTCTGTTATAATAAATAATATTAATTTGAATTATTTAAAAAGAATTTCTTTACCGTGGACTGAATTTAACTGAATATGAAGGAAATAGTGTTGAATTTTTTTGTTCATAATTATGATCAAATAATGGATAAGCTATTAATGGTTCTTTCATGGGTTTTATCCAACTTTGGGAACTCATTGGAGATTCTCGTACTAAATAATTTTTTTTATGTTTTGATATGGATATATTATTATTATTATCATCATGTTCATCAAGTATATAAATCTATTAAAATTTTTATTAATTTATTTTCATTGTAGATAAATAAAAGAACAACCTACTTCAGGTGCATCTGTCTAGAAAAAAAGAACAAAGATATACAGATATGAATATAAAAATTACAAATAAATTCTACAAACTATTGGTGGTCGATAATTTTTAACTTTTAATTCTTTTTCTTGTTGATTTTTAACTTTTGTTAAACATCGACCAACACTTCGAAGATAAATAAATTCTTTTGGAAAATAATTATCTTCATTACAAATATCAATAATATATCGACGAAGTTCATGAATTGTTAAATTTTCCGGAACACTTTTTATTTAAAAGAAAACTAGAATTTATTTTATTTTTATTTAAAATCTAATTTACCGAACAAAACCAGCTGATATAGCTTGTTCAATTGTTTCATTTTCAGCTAAATGTTGACGATTTTTCCAAACGTTTTTTGGTATTATATAAACATGTAGATCAACAAGCTAAATAATCGGATTTACAAGAATATATATATATTTGTTTTTATTTATCTACCTGTGATGAATCAGGTCGATTTGTAATAATTCGATTTGTACGTAATATTGATCGTCTATTTTCAGATTGAGATTGCATCTTTAACTAAATACAAATACATACATACACATGCGTTAATCGAATTTTTATTTTTTTTTTCACTCTGTCAGCTTCATCACTATTATTTAACAAAAAGAGAGAGAAAGCAAAAACAACAAACTTATTTTGACATAACCTGTTTGAAATAATTGTGTTAATTTCAAGACTACCCTTTTTTTTTTCTCCTCACTTTCACATTTATATACAGATATAAAAGTATGATTTGTGAAATTAATCTTCTATTAAAACAACAATTTATATTATCATTTATTGAATAATATGTTTAAATGATATTATATATCATTCAATACCTTTGTACGTGTTTTTTATCTGAGAAAAAAAAACGAGAAATTTATTTTTGATTATTATAAAATCATGAAAATCTTGTCTCTTTTAAAACTTCAAATTATCACTATATTTGACAAAAAAAAAATTTATTTGCTTTCTTATATATTGTTAAAATCTATTTAGATTGTTACCATAGTAATCACGAATAAATTATGAGTGTACATATAACCTTTCAAGTCAGATTTAGCATTAACATTTATCAGAAAAATAATAGTTTTATCTATATTAAATAGGTCATGCTACTTGTATCAATTTACTTATTACAAATGAATACTGAAGAAAAAAAAACCTATTGTATAAGAACATAATACAACATCACGTACTTCTTAGTGACAAAGATACATAAAAACTATGCACACAAATATTGTCATATTTAGGGCATAGGAAAAGTAATGATGTCAGTATCTGATTTCTTTAGTAGAATGTCTGAATAAATTTTCTTTCCTTATGCAAGGATAGAAGATAAGATGTACTATTTGATCACTGTTCAGTTAGTAACATAATAATAATTTTCGATAAGAATTGTTTATCGCTTTATGTATATTTCAAAGATTATATCAAAAAATGTGCTGTGGAAAGCTATACATTAACTTATCAAAGACAAAAAAGTTTAAGATTTATTAAACTATGATTTTATTGAAATAAAAATAAACAAATTCTATTAAATCAAATATATATAAAGATTTATGTCTTTCAAAAAATATTGTAAGTTTTAATTATTAAGATTTATTAATTGATATTGTTGGTAGTGGTTGTGGTAAAATATGATTATGATTTATATTCATTTGTCTCCATTGTTTCGTATAAATTTTATAAAATACATGAAGAAATTGTTGACGAAATCTTTTTGATACACATATATATATATAGAAAGGACTCTTAAAAAAAGAAACATTAAAATATAATTTTATAAAAAAAAAATCATATTTTTATTTTTTCTACTTACAGCAAAATAAAAATTATGTATAGTTATAACAAATATTCGAATAAAAATAATTTGATCATTTGTTGGTAAATTATATGCTATAAGTGTAATAATTACAAATGGTGTTAAAACAAAAGAATTATAAATAACTTGTATAAGAACCATTTGTGTTAATTGTTTATCTAATTCTCTTCGAACTAATGGAACTGTTCTATAAGCTATATTTCGTACATTATAATAAGCTAATAAACCAAATAAAATCATTATAGTAAGTGGTAATGTACCCATAAATATAAATATATAACCAAATGTTTGATATCGTTGATAAATTGAATTTGTAACTGAACAAATAATTCGATCAGGATTAGTTGATGATACAGTTAAATTATAAAAAAATACCGGTGGAATTCCATGAATAATCCAAAGTATGAAAAATCCTGTTAAAACATAACGAGCTAATTTAATATTACTCCATCGATGCCAATATGGATTAAAACAAGTTGCTAAAAATTGATCAATTGTTGCCATACACATACATGTAAATGAACCTAATAACCATAATTGAACAACATAACCTCGAAATTTACAATTAGAAATTGATTTTGATGACCAATCAAATCCAAAACCATATGTTATTAAATGAGGTATAAAACTAAATAATAAATGTAATATATTAGCAAATGACATAGCTGTTAAATAAAATGCACATGAACTTTTTCGAAATGTTTCAAGACTTAAAAATACAATAATATTTGAAATTCCTCCAAATAAACCAGCTGGTAATATAATTAAACCAACAGAAACAGTAAATTTTTGTAAAATATTTACCAATAATGGATCATTAATTGTTGCCATGATTTTTTAAATTAAAAATAATATTGATGAAATTCTAAGTAAAAAAACAAAATGTCTCAGATTCTTTAGTATGTTTAATTTATATGTCATAAGTTAAATGACGTCAAAAGAAATTCACCGAAAGACAAACATTATCTAGAATCCTTCAAGTCAAAAAATATTATTAATCTTATTTTAAAATAAATAGAATATTCATATTACGTCATTAAATTTCATGAGAGAAAATATTTTCAATTCGATATTTCTTACAAAATATATTTTTTCGTTAGATAAATCATTTTATACTTATACATACATGATAGTATATACCTACGTATTCATCTCACGAGATAAATAATAATTTCCTTTAGAAATTATTCTTTTATTAAACAATTCATTAGTGGAATACTTTGACTTTGTTTTATATATATTATGTAAATGAATGGTATTGAGCCAATACAGAATAGAATATATGAAGAAAAAAATACGATGAATTTATATTCAAGAAAAGTAGAAAAACGCATATAATAATAATTAATAATGAAAAACTAATGGAAAAAACACCAACAGAGAAAAGAAATATGAAGATCTACTCTTGTAATTTGCCTATCAAATCAAGAATTAGATTAAAAATTAACCTAAATATAATCAAGAGTAGAAATTGTAATAATAATATACACAATTAAAAAAAGGAACGTTGACCTTTAATACTTTAAGTTATTTCTTGAAAGAAAATATTCTAGAATATTTTCTAAGGTAAAATGAGTTTTTAATCTTTCTTTTGCGTCGAAATAAATTTATATTAAAAGCCTTATAGCGATAAAAAGTACTTTTAGCAAGAGATTTTATCCACACTGACAAGCTTAAATATCTTATTAAGAACTGATAAATCTCTTAATGCAACAAAAACAAAGAGATTAAGATCTTCCTCAACTATATTAGATCATTTTTTCAAGTACAAAATAGTGTTTTTTTTATGTATAAATTTAAAATTAAACTATTACTTTTTTTTGTTGTCCTACTTATTTTTAAAACATTCATTTTGAAAAGAATTACATTAAAATCTATTCTTATTTTCATTTATCATATCATATTTGTATTATAAAGAAGATTATAAAAAATATATGTATTCATTGAAATAAAATATTTCTATATTTGATTTTTAAAAGTTATTTTCTTTGTTGTTTTATCTCATAATTCATATTAAATAACGTCTATTTATTTAAATATATATACTAATAATCTTTTTCAAGAACTTAATAGAATTATAAAATTTATTATGACATCGAAAACGAGAAATAATATTGTATAGTTGTTCTTAAACTTCTTATTAACTAATCGATAAATTATAAAGATACAAAGTGAGAAATGATGAAGTAGATATTAATACTATCATTGAATATTCAGGAACTTAATAATTATAAAAGCAATTGGGTTTTTTCTTTTATTTCACTAATCTTACACATGGAAAACTTTTCTAAAGAATTATTTATGTAATCAATTGAATTATTTTGAATTTTAGTAATTATAAAATCGATAAACACGTAATAAAACTACGATAATGATTGATTAGGATACATAAATGAATACTTTAAATTCAAATTAATTTCGCTCTTCAAAGTTTACTATATAAACATGAAAAAATCAGTTCAATAACAAACAGTTTTTTATTTTTTTATTTACACATGTTCCCATTGTTGTCATCTCTTAGTAACGCCATGAATATATTATGAATGTACAATGATGATTAGTTTCTTACATCTAAATTTAAATATCTAGGTGTTATTCTCGACGCTCGATTATCTTTCAATTATCATCTTGACTATATTAAGGCAAAAATTCATAAAAACATCGTCGTGTTTAAAAGATTATCGAACACTAGAATGTTATCAGAAGAGGTTTCTTATCGATTATATCATGCATATATTCGTCCATATTATCAATCTTTATTACATATATACCCTATTCTTACTTATAATAAACAGCTACAACTCGAAGCATTGAACCGTAGAGTATTTCGTACTATACATAGATGGCACGATGGTACAAACGACGAAGTAGCTAATCTGTCAAAATATAAATCGATGAAATCACTTACACAAATGCATTATTCCAAATTATTAACTACATTTATTCGTACAAATCCTTCGGTAATTGCCGATTTCATCCAACATAAATTATATTTATTATTTTTGAAAGAGTACTTTCTGAATCCTGATCTTTTGAACGAAAAGCGTGAAATTGTAGGCAAAGGAAGAACATCAAATCGTATTATTGAGCTTCTTCAATTCTGTCAACCATCTTTATTTGATTATGTTTTTTGTTATGTATAAAGCGAAGTATGTAAGGATGGAAAGTTGTATACTAACATCCGATTTTGTCGTGTATGGCAACCTTGCCAGTTATGTTGAGGCGATTAGTGGAGTACTAATTGTTAGGTAGTATGACACTGTCTATAGCACATACGTTATTATCGTTT
>JAJEKB010024474.1:0-13141 GCA_022393335.1 Macrotrachela quadricornifera | reverse complement strand
TTGTTACTTTCATGATATTATTGTTCATGTATATATATATATATATAAATGAATGAACAAATTTTCTCTCTTTTTTATTTTATTTGCTGGCCGATGAACGCCGCTATTGTGTCGTTTGTTCTTTAGATCAATAATAAAATGTATATACTATACTAGACAGTCAAGGAAAATTGAAGGTCAACATGCATGTACACTCGAAAGAGAGAAAGAAAGAAAGAAAAAGAAAGAATGTCTGTTGGTCAGTTTTAATCGATGTCCGCTATTTCTTCATTCACTTGAAGGCCATATTTTTTTTTTCTTCTTCATTGAAAACTAATTCTTTCGTTAACAAAAAAAGGGAATTTATAAATAATCCATATCTACAAATATTTCCTTGTAATTTTCGTTAGATAAAAAAAGAAAACTTAATTATAAGATTCTTGTTTTTTTTTTTATAATTAAACATAACCGATAGAAATATTTTAATATCTAGCAATCATATGATGATAGGTAAAGGAATATAATTATAACAATGCCGACAAATATCTTCATAGTAAGTTCTTTCTTTTTTTTTTCTGTAGGTTTTACTAAAAAAAAAGGAAAAGAAGAGAGGCGAGGGAAAAAAATAAAAGAGAGAAAATGATTTCATTATTAGACTAGTTCTCTTTATTTAACAAAAGTTATTTTGTAAGTCGATCTTCTTTTTTTAGTCGAATATAAGTGATTTAACACTTGATCTTTCAATAAAATCACGAAAAATGTCATCGTCAAAACTAACAACAACAACAACAGATAATTCATCATCACCATTAAATACTTCGGATTCTGATGGTGATAATTCAATAATAGATAATGATGAAGTAAAAATATTTGAATGTGAAAAACATGAAGATATTGATATTGATGGAAATAATGATCGACTTTCACCTGTTATTAAAGAAGAAGAAGTAATTATTTTTGACTTTCGTTTTTGTTTTTTTATATTTTATCTTTTAGTCATCAACACAACAAATATTATCAACAAATTTTACTGGTAAGAATTTTCTTTTTTTTTAAAATTAGAAATTAATTTTTTTATTTAAGATCGTTTAAACAGTAATCAACAATTTCCGAATTTTTTTCCATATTTTATATCACCATATTATCAATCTAATAATCCAACACAAACTTTTGTAAGTTTAGTTTTCTTTTTTTTATGATCAAATACAGATGATGATTGCGTGTAGATATCTTGATGATCTATCAGGCAAAAATTCTATTCCATTACATATTGATTATATAGAATAGATGAATAAGATTTATTTATTGATCTCTTTCTAATTAACATTTATATCATTATAAAACAAATTTTTTGTTTTTCTTTAATTATCAAAGATTATCATCTATTGAAAAAAATTAATCAAATAAATATTTTTAATATATCCGTTTTGAATATATAAAATAAGGAACAAGAATTCATTACGCACGAATGAACATATATGATTAATTTAATCTAAAAATTTCGACTATTATAATAATAATAATAATAATACAATGAATTTTAATATTAATTAAAATTTCTATTTTTAGAATAAAATAACTTCATTAGAAACTTTATCAAAATTTATGTCACCACCACCACCAGCTCATATAAACAATTCTCCTATAACTATTGATCAAAATACAGGTAAGATAGACAATCTATTATTTAAAGAATACTTTTACAATTCTCTTCTTTTTCTTCTTTTTACTCTTCTCATTTGATATATATATATTTATTCACTAATTGTTTAATAATGAGGTTAAATTGCTCGGGTTCTAGTTCTTCATATAAAGAGAAGAAGTTAATCATTTATATGAATTCTTTATGATCCTATGCTTATTTAAAAGTAGAGAAAAAAAAGAAGTCGTCTCGCCTTTATATATTCAATGAATAGATAAGAATCAATTATTAGTTAACTATCGAAAAAGACAAGACAATAAAATAGAAGGAAATCTTGTTTTCAATATCTTCTCAAAAAAAAAAGAAATCAATCAATTGTAAGAATACATAGGTGACCTTATAGAAGAATTTATTCATGCAATACTAATTGTCATACATGTCGTTAGTTAACGTTTAACAAAGTGGAAAATGATCTTGTTAACAAGGTATAAGATAATCAATGAGAAATGAGAAGAATAAAAGAGAATATCTAATAATCAAAATAATTTATTTTGTATTTTATAAACGAAAATTCTTTTATTTAAAATTTATTTTTTTCTCTTCTTAATTATATGCATTACATTTTAAAAAAAAATTCTCTTTGATCTTAATTATTAAATTATTTATATATTTCTATTTTTATAATAAAACATTAATCTATTTTATTTAGGTATTCCTAATTCAATATATCCATCATCATATTCTCAACAATGGTAAATTAATTTGTATTTTTATTATTTTTCGACCTTTTTTTTTTTGTTCTAGGCATTCACCTATATTTCCATTTTCATTTCCATCGGATTTTTCATTTTCTCAAAATTTATCTCTACAAAAATCTCCAACACAAATTCGACGTATTATTAATAATAATAATAATTCTCGACAAACAATTTTAACTAATAATAAAAAAGACAAAAAATCTCATATAAAAAAACCATTAAATGCATTTATGTTATTTATGAGAGAACAACGTGCACAAGTTGTACAAGAATGTACATTACGTGAAAGTGCTGCAATTAATCAAATACTTGGTCGAAAAGTATTTAAAAAAATAAAACACTTTAATTTTTTTATTTCTTTCTCTTATAGTGGCATGAACTTGATCGAAATGTTCAACAAAAATATTATGATATGGCACGTGATGAACGTATGAAACATATGCAATTATATCCTGGATGGTCAGCTAGAGATAATTATGGTGCAAAAAAAAAACGTGGAAATAAATGTAAAAAACGAGAAAAAAATTCAAATGAAAATGGAGGTAAATTATTTTATTATTAGAAAATATATTTTTATTTTTTTTTTTTTTGAAAAAGAATGTTTAAATCAAAAAAAATGTCGAGCTAGATTTGGTCTTGATCAACAAGCAAGTTGGTGTAAACATTGTAAACGTAAAAAAAAATGCTTACGTTATACTGAAAATGAAACAACATCTATTGATGTTAATTCTTGGAGTGAAGAAGATGATGATGATACAGATAATATTGATGATTCAAATGATTGTGATATTATACCAATAAATGAACAAAATAATTTATCTATTCAGAAAAATGGTATATCAATGGATTCGGATGAAGAAAATAAAATACGTTTATTAAAATATCAAGAAACATCATCATCATCACCACAAATTTCATTTCTTCAAACATCACATCATTATCCATATTTTGATTCATTTTTATCAACAACATCAATGCCAATATTGAATGAATTTAAACGAGAAATATAATAGAAAAAAAAAATTTTTCTTTTTCTTCTAGTCAATATTTCGAGATGATTTATCTCATTTATTTATTTTTCTTCTGTATTCAATTGTTGTTCGTTATAGATTCTTTCTTTTTTTCTCGCATGTAATATAATCTTTAAATGTTTGTATGTATAAAATCATTTTTTTTTTTTCGTTTTGAAAATGAATACAGAATTATAGAATCAATCAAAATCTAATGGATAACTATTCACATGATATTACTAGTAATGAAAGATTTTGCAATATTAAATCTTCATTCTTGAGATATAAACGAATATTTTTCCCAAATTAACCTACATATTCTTTTCCTCGATATTGAAATCATATGATAGACGATATATATTATTGATATAAAAATGAATTAATAATTAAAATTATTTTTTTTGTCCTTATATATAGATAAAAATATTTCGTTGTACTCTATATCTCTTTAAATACGTATAAATGATTTATTTGATTAAGATAAGTATATTGATTTAATATTATTTATCAAAGATTGATTTTTAAAATGATATTGATTAATCATATTCTTATCAGTAGTACATATATATACATTTGTTTTTTAAATAGCATGATACTATTTTGATGAAATCAGTATTAAATATTGTTATGAGCATTAATGTGATATTATTTATTTGTTGTGTTATTCATAAAGTAACAAGCATTAAAAATACAAATTTTATTCGTATTCAAGAAGATAGAAATCACAAGGGTATGTGTCATATATATGGAGATCCACATATTATTCTTTTTCCACAACAATCTGGAGAATTTCAAAATCAATATTGGTGTAAATTATCAGGTGAATATGATGTTGTTCGAAATGATTATATTCAGTTAACAGTGATTACAAAAAATCAAAATTGGTTAATAAATGAAGTTAGTATAATAAATATTGTAAAAAATATTTATTTTTTTTTATATTATTGTTAGTTTATCATAAAATTTTTTAAAGACGATAAAATAATTTGTACAATTACAGTTGATGAACAGCAATGTGATCGTCGAGGTAATAATCCTAACTAAATATTATTATCAATAATATATATATCATATAAATAGAAATTCAAATAACTCGTCCAAGTTTAACACAAATGGATATTTTATATATAACACCTGGTTTACATATTTCAGTTGTTCCACATGAATATCAAGTACATGAATTTGATATGAAAAATTCTTTTATTTTATATAATATGGTATTTTATAGATACAATGGTATGATATAAGTGTACGTATGCCATATGAATTGATTCGACAATCAAATGGTCTTTGTATTACGCCATTAATTAATAATTGTGAAATTGAAAATAATAATAATAATATAAATCCATTTTTCGAACAAATTTGTGAACAATATTTAGCTGCAAGTTTTCAAGCATCTATTGAATTAGGTCTTTTAAATGATTTAGAAAGATATAATAATGCTTTGATTGCATGTATTCATGATTATGAAACAACACATAATAAAAATGTAAGAAAAATAGAACAAAATTTTTATTCTATTTTAATACTATTTGTAATAGTTTGGTGCAAGTATGATAAATATGATTATTAAACATAATATTAATAGTGAACAATTTACTGATGAACAATTTGAATTACAAACAATCAGAAGTATTAACATAATTGAAAAAGCTATAATTAATGCGACTATTCAAACTGATATTTTTCTTAATACAACTACCGTTACACCATTAATGACAACAATAACAAGAGCTAGTTCAATACAAACTACAGTATTATCAAATTTGGCTTCAACAACAACTTCAGATTGTTTAATTATGAGAAAATCAAATTATATTATCTTTATTTATCATTTAATTATTTTATCCATATATATAAATTTAACTTAATCGGATATTTCTATTATCTCTATAAAAACTTTATTATTATTTTTCTTTAATTTAATCTTGCAAAATGATTCGAAAATAGTTATGCGGTCGTAATCTATGCTTATTTGCTTTAAATGCAATCTATACTAATTAACATATTGGATGAAAACAGTACTTACAAAAAAAATATACTGATTAATAATTATTTTATTTTCAAATATTTTGAAAAATTTGTCAATTTTATATATATATTTAAAGCGATAAAAACTTATTTATTAAATAAATTATGTGGATGCAACACAAAAAAATAGTTTAAAGACTTTTTCAATCCTATTTGTGTTGATTATCAAAATAAAAATTTTATTACTAATTTTTCAATTTGATTTATATTAATGATATATACGAATCAAATGAACGTCGTTCTACTCGATCAAAATCAAAAGTAAATTAGTGCAGATTGTAGCCTTTCAGAAGATCTATAATATTGTATATTAATAGTAATATAACAAGCCTTTAATTAAGTTAAAATATATGAAAGATTAAAAGAGTCGAATTTTTCCAAGATTATAAAGTGAAGAGAAATGACAATGTCAGCTTTCTAGTAATTTACAGGTACATCATCGAGAGCTGATATTTTGCATTTTGAAAAGCGATTAGTCACTTATTCAGAAGATGGAATTTTTCTAGTGTAAAATTTGGACCAAGTAGGGAAATTCGCACAAAATTTTTTTCCTATAAGCAGTTTTGTAGAGTATGTTTTCCCCTGTCATTTGAAACAAGTCGCGACTTAAATGGATAAGCTAGTGCTAAGAAAAGTTAAAATTATTGAAAGTTTTAGTCATAACTCTTCGTAGATTCGATCAAAAGGGCTCATATTTGTGTCGTAAACTTTTCAGTCCATAGTTCACTGAATGGTAATAGAAAATCGAAATTTAAAATTTGTCAAAAGAAGGGATGGTTTTATTCAGGATGATGCTCTTGCGGATTCTCTCTTAAAAATAATTGTTACATTTATGATTATAATAGTCAAGCAATAAGTACATCTAGTTTTAGAATGATTGTATTTTTCAAAAGAATAATTTTAAGCAGTTTTGAATTAATATTGCACTGTTATATCAAGAGAAATAGGTTCTGTATGATGTTGTTGATATGATCCTCTTGGTAATCGATATCGTTGTAATCCATTTAAAGTTGAACTAATTTGTTGTAATTCTTGTCGTAATAAACGACATTCATATTCAGCTTGTTGTCGAAGCTTAAAAACAATAAGATTAGGAAGAGTATATATATATATTTTATTATTATACTTTAGTAGCATTATTCAAATTAGTTGTAGCTTGATCAAGTTGTGTATGAATATCTGTTGAATTTTTCTAAAGGAATATATTTTATTAGTAAATGATGATTCGACATATCTCAGTGTAAATACAGTATGAAATCTTAATTCTATTTTTTTGAG
Organism: Macrotrachela quadricornifera; assembly: GCA_022393335.1. Classification (NCBI taxonomy): domain Eukaryota; kingdom Metazoa; phylum Rotifera; class Eurotatoria; order Philodinida; family Philodinidae; genus Macrotrachela; species Macrotrachela quadricornifera. The sequence goes on along the minus strand of JAJEKB010024474.1, from coordinate 6,440 downwards.
AAATATGCTATGAAAAGTTCTATAAAGAATGTCTGAATAAATTCCTTTTAATTTGCAATAATGATTAAAATTTGATGATCTCTCTACACTGAGATTTTTGTTCTTCGCTTACTGTTGTTTGATTTTTTTCAATAAAATATTTTTTTTTCCATAAATCTTTTTCTAGAAAATAAAAATAAATATGAAATAAAAAAATCTTTATTTTTATAAACCTTCTTTTCGTTGAATAATAATTTGTGTTTGTAATTGATGCATTTGATGAATAACAAATTCACGAGTTGCTTCTAATTCATTACGTTTTGTTCGTAATTCTTCTAGACGATTTGGATATTTAATAACTTAAATATTAATTTTTAAAAGAAAAAGAATTTTTTCTATAATGAATTAATTTACTATCATGTACTTGTTTTTCTTCATCTTTTTGACGAATTGATTCTCTTTCTTCATTTTGTAATCGTTCAATTTCTCTATCATGAGCTCTGAAAAAAATCAAGTAAAAATTAAATAACTACCTCAATACTTAATATACATTTCATTCTCTTTCTTTTTTTTTCTCAAATGAAAATACTAAAAACAGAACAAAGAAAATAGGAATTTATATATTGTCATTCATCAATAATTCAGCTGTTGTCGATGAATTGATCTGATCGAGTATGTCTATGAAGGAAATAATATTCAATATGAATATATATATAGATGAGAAATGTGAGTGTTAGACAAACGTATTTAGTACTAATATAACCTTTAATTATAAAGTTTATTGTCTGAATAATATTGAAAATAAAATTTTATATGAAAAAAAAAGGAAAGAAATGATTTACTCTTGTTGTTTGATATTTTGTCGATCACGATAATTTCGAAAAGCCGATTGAATTTTAATAGCTGCATCTTCTTTAGTTTGTTGATCTTCAATATCATGACGTTTTTGTGCTAATTCAATTTGACGTAAATAAAGACGTTCATTTTCTTCACGTAATTTTATTAAATTTCTGTTATAATAAATAATATTAATTTGAATTATTTAAAAAGAATTTCTTTACCGTGGACTGAATTTAACTGAATATGAAGGAAATAGTGTTGAATTTTTTTGTTCATAATTATGATCAAATAATGGATAAGCTATTAATGGTTCTTTCATGGGTTTTATCCAACTTTGGGAACTCATTGGAGATTCTCGTACTAAATAATTTTTTTTATGTTTTGATATGGATATATTATTATTATTATCATCATGTTCATCAAGTATATAAATCTATTAAAATTTTTATTAATTTATTTTCATTGTAGATAAATAAAAGAACAACCTACTTCAGGTGCATCTGTCTAGAAAAAAAGAACAAAGATATACAGATATGAATATAAAAATTACAAATAAATTCTACAAACTATTGGTGGTCGATAATTTTTAACTTTTAATTCTTTTTCTTGTTGATTTTTAACTTTTGTTAAACATCGACCAACACTTCGAAGATAAATAAATTCTTTTGGAAAATAATTATCTTCATTACAAATATCAATAATATATCGACGAAGTTCATGAATTGTTAAATTTTCCGGAACACTTTTTATTTAAAAGAAAACTAGAATTTATTTTATTTTTATTTAAAATCTAATTTACCGAACAAAACCAGCTGATATAGCTTGTTCAATTGTTTCATTTTCAGCTAAATGTTGACGATTTTTCCAAACGTTTTTTGGTATTATATAAACATGTAGATCAACAAGCTAAATAATCGGATTTACAAGAATATATATATATTTGTTTTTATTTATCTACCTGTGATGAATCAGGTCGATTTGTAATAATTCGATTTGTACGTAATATTGATCGTCTATTTTCAGATTGAGATTGCATCTTTAACTAAATACAAATACATACATACACATGCGTTAATCGAATTTTTATTTTTTTTTCACTCTGTCAGCTTCATCACTATTATTTAACAAAAAGAGAGAGAAAGCAAAAACAACAAACTTATTTTGACATAACCTGTTTGAAATAATTGTGTTAATTTCAAGACTACCCTTTTTTTTTTCTCCTCACTTTCACATTTATATACAGATATAAAAGTATGATTTGTGAAATTAATCTTCTATTAAAACAACAATTTATATTATCATTTATTGAATAATATGTTTAAATGATATTATATATCATTCAATACCTTTGTACGTGTTTTTTATCTGAGAAAAAAAAACGAGAAATTTATTTTTGATTATTATAAAATCATGAAAATCTTGTCTCTTTTAAAACTTCAAATTATCACTATATTTGACAAAAAAAAAATTTATTTGCTTTCTTATATATTGTTAAAATCTATTTAGATTGTTACCATAGTAATCACGAATAAATTATGAGTGTACATATAACCTTTCAAGTCAGATTTAGCATTAACATTTATCAGAAAAATAATAGTTTTATCTATATTAAATAGGTCATGCTACTTGTATCAATTTACTTATTACAAATGAATACTGAAGAAAAAAAAACCTATTGTATAAGAACATAATACAACATCACGTACTTCTTAGTGACAAAGATACATAAAAACTATGCACACAAATATTGTCATATTTAGGGCATAGGAAAAGTAATGATGTCAGTATCTGATTTCTTTAGTAGAATGTCTGAATAAATTTTCTTTCCTTATGCAAGGATAGAAGATAAGATGTACTATTTGATCACTGTTCAGTTAGTAACATAATAATAATTTTCGATAAGAATTGTTTATCGCTTTATGTATATTTCAAAGATTATATCAAAAAATGTGCTGTGGAAAGCTATACATTAACTTATCAAAGACAAAAAAGTTTAAGATTTATTAAACTATGATTTTATTGAAATAAAAATAAACAAATTCTATTAAATCAAATATATATAAAGATTTATGTCTTTCAAAAAATATTGTAAGTTTTAATTATTAAGATTTATTAATTGATATTGTTGGTAGTGGTTGTGGTAAAATATGATTATGATTTATATTCATTTGTCTCCATTGTTTCGTATAAATTTTATAAAATACATGAAGAAATTGTTGACGAAATCTTTTTGATACACATATATATATATAGAAAGGACTCTTAAAAAAAGAAACATTAAAATATAATTTTATAAAAAAAAAATCATATTTTTATTTTTTCTACTTACAGCAAAATAAAAATTATGTATAGTTATAACAAATATTCGAATAAAAATAATTTGATCATTTGTTGGTAAATTATATGCTATAAGTGTAATAATTACAAATGGTGTTAAAACAAAAGAATTATAAATAACTTGTATAAGAACCATTTGTGTTAATTGTTTATCTAATTCTCTTCGAACTAATGGAACTGTTCTATAAGCTATATTTCGTACATTATAATAAGCTAATAAACCAAATAAAATCATTATAGTAAGTGGTAATGTACCCATAAATATAAATATATAACCAAATGTTTGATATCGTTGATAAATTGAATTTGTAACTGAACAAATAATTCGATCAGGATTAGTTGATGATACAGTTAAATTATAAAAAAATACCGGTGGAATTCCATGAATAATCCAAAGTATGAAAAATCCTGTTAAAACATAACGAGCTAATTTAATATTACTCCATCGATGCCAATATGGATTAAAACAAGTTGCTAAAAATTGATCAATTGTTGCCATACACATACATGTAAATGAACCTAATAACCATAATTGAACAACATAACCTCGAAATTTACAATTAGAAATTGATTTTGATGACCAATCAAATCCAAAACCATATGTTATTAAATGAGGTATAAAACTAAATAATAAATGTAATATATTAGCAAATGACATAGCTGTTAAATAAAATGCACATGAACTTTTTCGAAATGTTTCAAGACTTAAAAATACAATAATATTTGAAATTCCTCCAAATAAACCAGCTGGTAATATAATTAAACCAACAGAAACAGTAAATTTTTGTAAAATATTTACCAATAATGGATCATTAATTGTTGCCATGATTTTTTAAATTAAAAATAATATTGATGAAATTCTAAGTAAAAAAACAAAATGTCTCAGATTCTTTAGTATGTTTAATTTATATGTCATAAGTTAAATGACGTCAAAAGAAATTCACCGAAAGACAAACATTATCTAGAATCCTTCAAGTCAAAAAATATTATTAATCTTATTTTAAAATAAATAGAATATTCATATTACGTCATTAAATTTCATGAGAGAAAATATTTTCAATTCGATATTTCTTACAAAATATATTTTTTCGTTAGATAAATCATTTTATACTTATACATACATGATAGTATATACCTACGTATTCATCTCACGAGATAAATAATAATTTCCTTTAGAAATTATTCTTTTATTAAACAATTCATTAGTGGAATACTTTGACTTTGTTTTATATATATTATGTAAATGAATGGTATTGAGCCAATACAGAATAGAATATATGAAGAAAAAAATACGATGAATTTATATTCAAGAAAAGTAGAAAAACGCATATAATAATAATTAATAATGAAAAACTAATGGAAAAAACACCAACAGAGAAAAGAAATATGAAGATCTACTCTTGTAATTTGCCTATCAAATCAAGAATTAGATTAAAAATTAACCTAAATATAATCAAGAGTAGAAATTGTAATAATAATATACACAATTAAAAAAAGGAACGTTGACCTTTAATACTTTAAGTTATTTCTTGAAAGAAAATATTCTAGAATATTTTCTAAGGTAAAATGAGTTTTTAATCTTTCTTTTGCGTCGAAATAAATTTATATTAAAAGCCTTATAGCGATAAAAAGTACTTTTAGCAAGAGATTTTATCCACACTGACAAGCTTAAATATCTTATTAAGAACTGATAAATCTCTTAATGCAACAAAAACAAAGAGATTAAGATCTTCCTCAACTATATTAGATCATTTTTTCAAGTACAAAATAGTGTTTTTTTTATGTATAAATTTAAAATTAAACTATTACTTTTTTTTGTTGTCCTACTTATTTTTAAAACATTCATTTTGAAAAGAATTACATTAAAATCTATTCTTATTTTCATTTATCATATCATATTTGTATTATAAAGAAGATTATAAAAAATATATGTATTCATTGAAATAAAATATTTCTATATTTGATTTTTAAAAGTTATTTTCTTTGTTGTTTTATCTCATAATTCATATTAAATAACGTCTATTTATTTAAATATATATACTAATAATCTTTTTCAAGAACTTAATAGAATTATAAAATTTATTATGACATCGAAAACGAGAAATAATATTGTATAGTTGTTCTTAAACTTCTTATTAACTAATCGATAAATTATAAAGATACAAAGTGAGAAATGATGAAGTAGATATTAATACTATCATTGAATATTCAGGAACTTAATAATTATAAAAGCAATTGGGTTTTTTCTTTTATTTCACTAATCTTACACATGGAAAACTTTTCTAAAGAATTATTTATGTAATCAATTGAATTATTTTGAATTTTAGTAATTATAAAATCGATAAACACGTAATAAAACTACGATAATGATTGATTAGGATACATAAATGAATACTTTAAATTCAAATTAATTTCGCTCTTCAAAGTTTACTATATAAACATGAAAAAATCAGTTCAATAACAAACAGTTTTTTATTTTTTTATTTACACATGTTCCCATTGTTGTCATCTCTTAGTAACGCCATGAATATATTATGAATGTACAATGATGATTAGTTTCTTACATCTAAATTTAAATATCTAGGTGTTATTCTCGACGCTCGATTATCTTTCAATTATCATCTTGACTATATTAAGGCAAAAATTCATAAAAACATCGTCGTGTTTAAAAGATTATCGAACACTAGAATGTTATCAGAAGAGGTTTCTTATCGATTATATCATGCATATATTCGTCCATATTATCAATCTTTATTACATATATACCCTATTCTTACTTATAATAAACAGCTACAACTCGAAGCATTGAACCGTAGAGTATTTCGTACTATACATAGATGGCACGATGGTACAAACGACGAAGTAGCTAATCTGTCAAAATATAAATCGATGAAATCACTTACACAAATGCATTATTCCAAATTATTAACTACATTTATTCGTACAAATCCTTCGGTAATTGCCGATTTCATCCAACATAAATTATATTTATTATTTTTGAAAGAGTACTTTCTGAATCCTGATCTTTTGAACGAAAAGCGTGAAATTGTAGGCAAAGGAAGAACATCAAATCGTATTATTGAGCTTCTTCAATTCTGTCAACCATCTTTATTTGATTATGTTTTTTGTTATGTATAAAGCGAAGTATGTAAGGATGGAAAGTTGTATACTAACATCCGATTTTGTCGTGTATGGCAACCTTGCCAGTTATGTTGAGGCGATTAGTGGAGTACTAATTGTTAGGTAGTATGACACTGTCTATAGCACATACGTTATTATCGTTT
>JAJEKB010024472.1:0-11944 GCA_022393335.1 Macrotrachela quadricornifera | reverse complement strand
CATCCATCTTCACAAAGATTGATTCTTTCTCTCTGCAAAGCCTCACACTAATCATATACCTTGCTATCCCTTCGACTATTTCATTGTAACTCAGTTCAAACTTTTTACATTGTATCTTTTGTACCATCTGTAAATGACTTCATATATGTGGTTTTTTTTTTGTATGACTACGGAGACGAAGTTCGTCTAAGTCTTTTTCTTCTCCATTCTAACATTTTCTCCACTCTCCACTTTACATGATAAATAAATAAAGCAATATACTACTAGTTTCTTACATCACTAATTACGTTTAGCATAGATTTATTACAACAATGCAAAATATGACATGTCATCATAGATTTAAAACATATCAATTAGCTTTAGTATTATTCTGTCATTGCGTCAAAGTGCAGTAATGGTCCTGTCATTCTAATAAACATCTTTAATTATGTCAACATCCAAATAGAGATTAGAATCAATCTCAGAATGGCCTTGGCGAATCTCAATCTGGAGGATGACATATATATTAGTAAAGCTAATTTTTAAATTAAATTATAGTGTGAAATTATATTTAAGCAACTAACGAGATTATTACCAAATATACATATGTATAGAGAGAGAGAGAGAGTATAACAAAAAATAAAATAAAACTTTAAATAATCATAAGATCAGTTTAGTTAAATTCGAAACGTCTTGGTATCTCAATAAATATAGAATTTCCTTTCGAATAGTCACGTCATTTCATTGATAAGACATTCGATAATAATAAACAATTCTCCTCATACTTTTCCGTCAGATATTTTTCACACTGAAACTATAAGTTATTTCTTTTGTAAATATTTACGTATAAAACAGAAATATAGAAGTACTAAAGTAAATAATAGTTTGGCCATCAATAGGTAGATAACGATAGTATGTTTCATATTCTTGCATTCTTTTTCTATTGGTATATTATCTCTTAGAAAAGAACTCGTATGCTTCTGCATATCAATACCAGTTGCACTTCTCACTGTTGACATCTATAAATAGAGATCCAGCAAGGAAAAATTCAACCAATATAATTCTTATTTGACTTTATATATATTATCTAGAAATATTCACTTTTGATAATTGGTTGAAAAGTTATCCGCCAAATAAGTCTTATTTGTTTCTCTTGTAAGAGATGTGAAGCAAACATATGCAATAAATCGTTCATAGCAAATGAAAAGATATTGTAATATGTTTAAAGTCTTCTCTTCATCAGAAAAATAATATTACAGCAAATTTGAATTAAATAGATACGCATCTTCACTTGTTATTCTAATGCAAACATTATAGCATTCGAAATAAAGATGTGCTGGACTAAAATACTTTATCGCAATAGAGACCAGAATTTGTGATTAGTATCCTGTTGACGTTTATAACATGCCTTCATCGAGCTATATTCATTATTTCAACTAGTGAATCAGGTTCGTCTTTCGAAAATGCATAAAATGCGATTAGCATTTCTTAATTCGGTATTAAATTTGATAGAAGAAGATATATATAGTCTCTGTGAATATGGTAAAAGACGAAAGATAGGAGCCAGTAATGCGCAAAAACGCTAGAGGGCAGTATTATCGAAAAGACATTCGCTTCGAAGGAAATATTTGAAAAATGTCCCTCCAAATAGGTATAATACGTTCGAATCAGTATAGAATTGGGTATCTTTTGGCACATTGTTATTTTAAAAAAATTTATTGTTCCGATATCTATAACTCATAATGCATTACTTACCTTAAAATCTACTATAAAAAGTATGAATCATTAGTCGTTGATAACCTAATCTTACCATATGAATTAAAAGAAAATATGACTCGTTGTTTATTATGTCTTTTTATTATAACTTCTATTCTTATTTATATTTCTAAAACATCTTCTATTAATGCCAAATCACCAATTATATTTATTCCCGGAAGTTTTTGTAGTCTTCTTGAAGTACGTATAAATACAACTCTTCAACCATCTTGTCCTAAATCTTTACATAATCAATGGATTCTTCTTTGGTTAAATCTTCGTTTATTTGAACCAAATCTTCTATCATGTTTTCATAATATATTTAAATTTATATATAATTCATCATTAAATTCATTTGAAAATCCTTCTGGTGTTGAAACACGTATTTTACCAAATTCAATAAATGGATCATTTCTTGATGGAATTCTTTGGGAATATATACAATTAGATAAATTTTTATATCATTTTATTACAAAATATGATTATACAGATGGTATAAATATTCATTCAATACCTTATGATTTTCGACGAGGTACAAATGAAACATTATTTTTATTTGTTAAAAATTTAAAAGATTTAATTGAATTAACATATATTAAAAATATGAATAAAAGTGTTTATTTAATAAGTCATAGTACAGGTGGTTCAATGATATTATTTTTTCTTTCACAACAAAATCAATTATGGAAAGATCAATATATTCATAGTTGGATTTCATTAAGTGGAAATATAGCAGGTGAAGTAGATAATATTCAAAATTTAATTCAAGGTTTTCTTTCACCAGTTGTACCATATAATGTTATTCAATCATGGGATTTTTTTGCATGGCGTCTTCCTGAACCAATGATTTATGGACATGAACGATTAATTATAAAAACTCCTTCAAAAAATTATACATCATATGATATGCTTAATTTTTTACGTGATATACATGCAAATGATCTTGCTCAAATTTATCCACAAGCATCATCAATTTTAGCATCATTACCATCACCTAATGTCAATACATATTGTTTTTATGGTGTTAATATATCTACACCAATTGGTTATATATCAAAATCGGATAGTTTTGATAGTAAAAAAATTGAAATTATTCATGGTTGGGGTGATGGTGAACAAGATGATACAACAAATATGTCATGTCAATTATGGAATAAAACAATGGATCAAAAATATAAATTAATTTTAAAAGGTTTTGATCGTATTAGTCATTTAGCACTTGTAGGAAGTGATGAAGTACTCACAGAAATTGATCATATTATTTTTTCATAATAAATAGATTTTAAGAATAATCAATATGTTATATACAGAATATTGAGATCATATTTTAACCATATATAAAGTTTTTCTACTCGTAGGTTGCAGCGCCGCTGTAGGGTAAAATGTTTTTCTCGGGGAAATTTTACAAAAGTAGAGCGAGAAAACAAAATTTTGGTCAAAATTTGTTTTTATGAACAATAGTCTTTGACATTTCATCTTCAATAAATCAGCTAGTATCAGATGACTTATTACTAGAAAGGATCGATCTTGGCTTAAATAATATTGGCAAGTATTCTCAACATTTGATAATATAAAATAAAAAATATTTCTGCAACTTTATATTGTTATTCAATGATGATAGAAGTTTTGATTAAATCTAAATAGAAAGAATTTATTTTCAGTAACAAAACAAATGTATTATAGAATAATATGTTCTTATTTTATACAGTCACTTGTCTTTTTTATAAAGTATATCGAAATTGTGGATGTCGATCACCAACTAATTCGATACCACCATATCGGTTTATTTCTCTTTCAATTTCTTCAGCATTAAGTCTTTGTCGACGACGATTCTCGTAAATAAAAATAAAACGAAGCAATACTATGAGTATTGTCTGTAATGCCACACAACCGAGTGCAATTGAATTTCCAATAAGATATTTTGGCTTCTGTTTGTCTTGATAGATCTGACCTGCAATAGCCCCACCAATAGTTCCAATTGAGACTATAGCAGCTGATGCGACAGCACGTCGAGTGAGTGAAGCACTATAATATTAATTATTAATAACAAAACAGAAAAGAGAAAATATAATTTTTAATGAATATCAACTTACAAATTATTATTAAACCATGCAATTTTGAGACTCACATTTGCGTAAACGCCTGCTGTTAAAAGAATAATACCAAAATAGAGAACACCAAATTGTTGTCGGTTCACGAACATGAGAATTAAAAGGCCAGAAATTGCAAAGAGATTTGTAAGGACAAGATGCAGAGATCGTTCAATAAAACTATTAAGTAAATGGTATATCTATATACAATGAAGAAGAGGAAACTAACTGATCTGAACTACGCGAAAGGAGAAGTGTAGCAACAAAAGCAACCATATATGGTGGAAGGGTCATCAATTGTGATTGAATCTGTGTCCACTTGCCTAAACCGACGATAATAGAAGGTAAAAAGAGAGTAACGCCTTGTAAAGCCGTTGTTCCGGTGATATAGATGATAGCATAACTATATGTTTTCCAATCTGTAAATACAGATCGAACTTGACTCCAAGAAAATGAATGACTATGAGATGCGCCACCATCTTCTGCTAACAGTTCAATTTCAAGTTGCCGCTGTTCGACACTCAAGAATCGTGCCTGTTCAGGCGAATCAGGTAAAAAAAGCCAACAACAAATGGCCATAATGATAGTGGGAACACCTTCAATCTAAAGTTAGATGATGAAAATCACAATACTTGATATAGATTTCTATCTTCAATGACAATATTTACAATGAAGATCAACTGCCATTGAGCTAGTTTAGATGATTTGATTTGACCAATACCGAAGGCTAATAAACCACCAAATGCACCCGCTAATGCCGAAAATGACCAGAAAAAACCGAGTCTGATAGCTTGCATTTTTCTTGGATACCATAAACTCATGAAATAAATAATACCTGGAAAGAGACCAGCTTCGAAAATACCGAGTAACAAACGACATACAAGAAGACTGGCAAAATTTGAAATAGCAGCCATACAGACCGATATTGTTCCTTCAAAATAAATAATCATTGTTAGAGAAAAAGAAAACTGAAATGCGCACCCCATGCCAACATAATCAAACAAATCCATCTAGAAGGTCTCCATCGTCTAAGTATTATATTCGATGGAATTTCGAAAAGTACATAGCCAAAAAAAAAGATGGATAAACACCTTTGAAAAATATTAATATATATTATTAAATGGAACTAATAAAAAATAACTAATTTACCATTGATACTCTTGTGAACTTAGATGAATATCATTTTCAAGGCCACCTATTTTTGCATTAGCAATATTTGAGCGATCGAGATACGATAGAAGATAGATGATCCTAAAAGAAAATATGATATCATTTCTTGATTTATTTTTTTTTTCCTAAATAACATACGAAAGAATCGGTAATAGATTTAAGTCAAGTTTACGCGTTAAAATTCGTTTTTTTTTTGTTTATTTCAATGTCTTGCAAGGTTTTCTTTGCTTCATCTTCAAGACTACTAATTGCGAAAGATCCTCCAGTAATTGAATTGTTCTCTGTAGACTTTTTATTTGCTGTGATTATTGATTCAATTTCTGCAGGACGATACTCTTCAATGGAAGAATTGGAATCAAATACGCGTATAGATAATGAAGTGGCTGCACTATCTAAACTTTTCTTCGAACGATGGATTTGAAATGATGTTGGAGTAGAATTGTTCATAGTGGACAAATGTAAGTTAGTATGTAATTGAATGTAAATGGATAATACAATGTCGATTCGTTATGCGTAAATTATAATGAATAGTGAAAGTGAGAAGTGTTTGAATATGAAGGCTAGTTATATCATTGCCGTTAGGAGGACAAATATGATAGATCGTAAAAAGATATTTCTGTTATATATAGAAATTTCTTCTCCTTTTATTACCTTGCCATTTTACCTTTTCATCTTATCTTTTATATGTTTCAGCTTGAAGGAACAAAATTATACTTCTGTAGACAAACATAAAATGAGCAGAATGGTGAACAACATCTAAATTGCTAAAGACAACGAAAATGTATATGTCGAAACAACTAGAATAAAAAAATCTAGAGAAGTAAAAACGACAAATAGAAGTCAACGAGTATGAAAATATACTATGCATAATTCGAAATTTTCTTCGTCATTTATATAATAGTTTCTTTAAATAAAAATATATACAGGATGGCATAAAAGTCAATTAATCGAAAGAAAATTGGAAATTATTATTATGGCTCGACCAAATGAGCTGATTCGTTAGATACTTGTAGAACTATATTTCAAAACTTTTTTTTTATAGAAACACTATTCTGAGGCGTTCGATCCTCACATAGATCAATCTAGCTCTGATGTTGTGTACAGCGACTCTCATTATTCGAAAATAAAAAGATGAAGTAAACTTCACAAAAAAAATACAACGACTGACCGTGGATGACGTATTGGTCAACCGAAAAGATGAAAAGAAGAGAGAACAGGCCAAGTCAAATACACAACACATATATGAAGGAGAGAGAAGGAAGGAAGAGAATGATTTATGTCGTCATTTCCGGACAACTATAACCAAATGATTCTATTAAGTCTTAATGTTAGCTTCATTATAGAAATTTTACTTGTCACCAAATACGAATAATTCAATAGAAGTATTCTATAGATAAGTTTCCACTTATAGGAATGACATGAAGGAATTAAAACAAACTTTATGAATGACAAAACACTAATATATCTAGAGAAAATTTTTTGAATTAGTTTAAACCATGAAATTCGTTTTAGATAACTAAAATATAAGATTGAAATCTTTTAAGATGTATCATTAACTTGTTGCAAAAACCAATGTTTCACACTTCAGAATTTAAAATGGTGCATATGTTGACTTTTAAATTAATTAATTCTAAAAATTTGCTCAATTTGCATTATTATTATGTCATTCATAAAGTCTATTTTAGTTTTTTTTGTCACCTTTTTAATTGAAGAATAAAGATATTCATGGAACGGTCCCAATGAATTTTCTTTACTTGGTAACAAGTAAAATTTTTATAGTGAGACTAACATTAAAACTTAATAGAAGTATGTATTTAATGTTCCTATTAAAAAAACTTGAAATATAGTTTTTCAAGTGTCTGAAAAAACAGTCCATTTGGTCGAGTTATAATATAAATATTCAGTTTCTTTCAATAAGGTGACTGTTGAGCCACCTTGTATATAAGTAATATTAGATTGTCAACAAAGTTTTCGCCTTTTTTTTTTCAAAAATTGTATTTTTTTTATCTTCAACAGTAAAACTATCCTTCAATATATGCGTATCACTACTATTTATGACTTGTCACCAACACTTTGGCAAGAATAGGATCCTGCGTTCGTAGAAATCCTGGGACGTTTTACTACCTAGGAGCTAATTCACGAAAGTTACGATATAGAGTGCTCAATTGATGCCTCAAATTTCAATGAAATTTTGCCAGTATGGAGCCCTAAGTGAGTTATGAAAATGCTAAAAAATTCAACTTCTGAAACATTTCTTTTGGTGAGATATTCAATACACAATAGAGACACCTTCAGGTAAAAGATGATTTTAATTGATGCAGACTATATACATTGTATATTTCGTCATCCACCAACAACAAAAGCTTTTCGAGCTGAAATTCTGTAGGTATACACTACTATAGATACCATACATATTGACACACTCAAAATTATATTTCCACATGTTAGACAATATACCAAGATTTCATAGGTCCTAGACATAAGCATTATTTTGTGATCGAACTTAGTATCGCTTATGGACGACTTATGAGCTCCCGCTTTGAAACTGAGTACTACTATCCTGTACCTGTTAGCGACAATTTTCAAAATCCTGGCTTTCTGATTCTGATCCGAAGTAAAACCTGTGTTCGAATACATATATACGCTATTCCGTAGATGGTAGCCAATTTGATTAGTTTTTTTATATATGCCATATAGAGGCAACTATTTAATAAATTTCTACACAAACTGTTCTCAAAATATTTCAATTTTTTTAAAAAGTATCATTGCTAAAAATAGAATATTTGGTGTCTATAGGAAATATATACGGACTTGTTGAAAAAAGTTCTAAAGAAATGCCATCACTTTTAATAAATTCTATCTAATATAAATCATCACACTAACGTCTATTGAGTTCCATAGAAAATTCAAAGAACTTTCAAATGATTAGAAAGAGAACGAAACAAATGGTAGTTCGTTAGAACGAAGTTAGGAGATTAAGGTGGCTGAGGAATAGTAATTTATTCAAGCATCAATAACTTTTTGCGCATCAACTTTGCAACATGGGATCTCGTGTTATCATGCAAATAATAAATTCGATTCTGCTTTCCCTTGAGATTTTTGGTGGCTCAGTCTAACTGCGGACAGTAGATATCAATAGTGATAGTGTAACCATTTAGAAGAATTTTTCAATGAATAATACTATTGACTCCCTGCGAAACTCTCTGCATTGCCTTCTTGGAATGCGAATCAGTCTTAGACATTGCTATGCCTGTTTGACCATCGCTCAGCCACTGACGTCCGTGCATGTAGTTAATGTACCACACCCATTTCTCGTCGTTAGTGACAAGATTGTGGAGCCATTGGTAGTTGTAGTGAGATGCCATTAAATCCATATAAGCATCAACCATGTGTTGAAGCTGATGTGATGATAACTCGTGGAGCATCGAAATTCGATATCTCTATGGTCAGCTTTTTTTTTCACTGCAGTGCGAGAGCATCCAAGCTGCTCTGGTAAACACCATAAAGTCAATCGAGGATCTTCTTCAATAAGTTGTCGTAGTGGATCTGTATCCAGTTCCATTAGTCTACTGAAGTGAAGTATATCACCGAATTCAAAATTGCTGTTCTTAAAGTGATCGAATCAATGTTGTGCCATACAGATGGACAGTATATTCTTGCCCATCGCGCTGTATTTGTCGCTCTATGATTCAGACGTAATGCATGAAGTCAGAGCATTCGAATCCCTCTACGAGAAAGATTCATATTGAGTACATCATCAACGTTCATATCAATGGTTTTACTATCATTCGAAAGATATTCCTAATCCCTTTACATAACCCTTACTATGGAAAATTCTAGAACTTTTTTGAATGTTTTAGAAAATTTAAAAAAAAAAAGCAAGAACTTTGTTGACAACCTAATACTTTCCAAATTTAGTTAAGAGAAGCTCATGAAGTCGATGCACTACTTGTTTTATAGCGTATTTTTAACTGCTTTTTTTTACTTTAAAAAGATAAATTCGTAAGTATATGTCTCACTATAAAATGAACTTGTTACACAAGTCAAATCAGGATTTCCCAGTTATTGTTTATATATATATATATTTGTTAATGATCTGAATTATGGTTGTATCATAAAATAAAATGTTCAAGATTAAAATAATTATTTTTTATGTATTATTTGATCTTTCCCATTGTAAATTTAGTCCAACAATTTGTTGAATAACATCACTAACTCGTTTTTCTTTAAGCATTTTTTCAACAAATTCTCGAGCTATATCAATATCTCCTTGATAATCATTTGTTTGTGTATGAAAAATAATTTCATCTATTTGTGTCCAATATGCTGCAAGTAATTGTGTCACAAGCATCATTTGTCGATTATTTCCATAAGCACCACAACCCCACCAACCAGTATGAATTATTGTACGAAATTGAGAACGTTCTCCACGAATAGAAGATCGTTGATTACGTGTATTTAATGCATGAGTTTTCTTAGCAAGTATTTGTGCAGCTTTAAAACCTGTACAACAAGTTACAAGAATATATTCTATTTGTTCACGAGTATAAGCTCCTCGACCATAACTTGGTGCTTCAATTGCTATTATATTAACTATTTGAGGTTGTGAAAGATATTCACAAGCTTGAACAAGTTGTCTTTCAGATGCTTTAGCAAACGCATTACCATAAACTTTATTTGTATCCATTTTAATAACTCGTTCAGTATTACTTATTAAAACTAAAAGGGAAAAAAAAACTAAGTAAAAATATAATTAGAAAACTAATTTACTAGGTGTTGGAACAGTTTTATGTGTATTTTTATCGTGACCAACTGTATGTGAACCAACTGTATTTATTGTTTGAACAAAATATTCTCTTAATGCAGCTAATTCAACACATTCTAATACTTGTAATTCATCTTGTGCTAATAATGGACCACTATAATAAGCAAATAAATCATGATCTGCAAAATTTAAATACCATTCAACTGTTTGATTATCACCATATGATTCATAATTAAATATATCAGCTTGAAATTTAACTTTTGTTGATGTAATTGTTAAATTATCAGGTATATTATCAAATAAAAATGGTTTCCATCGTGTTACTAATAAAGATTTATCTAATGATGGTGAATATTTTTTTATTTCATTTATATATTTATATATAAATTGTTTATTTTTATTTTTAAAATTTGGTGAATAATTTTCATATAAATCTTTTGATTTCATTTCTTCAGCTGTATGTAAATACTGTTGAAATTTTTGTTGATAATCCAAAGAAAATATTTCATTTCGTAATTCATTTATAGTTCGAACAGGAATTTGAGGTGTACTAGGTGCTGGTGTACACCAAATTTCATCTGTAAAACGAGAATGTGATGCCATTAAGATATTAAAGCGAATAAGTATCTTATATTGTTGTTTGTTAATTTAGTAAAGTATGTCAACATAAACGAAAAATAGTTACAGGTAAATAAGAAAGTAATTGAAGGTAGAGGTCTATATATTATATTTTTACTATTGGAAGTGAGATACACGAATAGTTTGTCTGTTCCTTTTTTTTTTTTAAATGAATTCATAGTGATTCATCATACTGTATAGGTAATAAAAATTCGTCGAACGATAAATAAATAATTTTCAAATGGATAGGAATTTCATGAAAACAGAATAGGAAAAATATATAGATGATATTATACAATATTATGAAATTTATAAGTTCAATTTGGTTTTTTGTATAATTATTCGTTGAATTAAAATAAAAAATAGGTTCAAATCACAAAATCAATCATTGATTGAAATAGATATTTTATTAATTTCTTCAGATAAAATTTAAAAAGAATATATATTTGTTTTTTCTTTATTGATTAATATACAGAAAAGAAACTTGATGCATAAGAAAACAAATACTATTAAATGTTTATAACAAATTCCCACGTCATGTTGTTATTCTTTTGTATTATTAATTTTCTCTATAGATACATAAATTAAAAATTAGTTTTTTGATATATAAAATTTTCTTTTTTGGGAATTGATAGATATAGAAAAATTTTTATTATTAATAAAAAATATTTGAACTATTTATTTTTGTGACTTTAGTTACGTTTTCTTTTTTTTTAGGATAAAGAAAGATGTTATCAATAATAATATTTCTATTATTGAAAAGTATGAGAAAAACAAAATGAAGGTCTTTCAAAAATATTGTTTTTATGGCCTTAGGAAATAAACTTGCTTATCTCTAGTGCCTTACTTATAACAAGTAGATCGTTTTTAATACTTAACTTATCTTACATGTCAAGCGTATCAAATGATGAGGAGAAAAAAAAAAAAAGAAAACAAACATTAATAATAATAAGGAAGATTAATACTTTTGATCATCCTGAAGTTATACAAGAGAAGTAAATGAGTATGTATTCATAATCTTTATCAGTTCTTTTAGTATCATTTTTGTTTTTCTTTTTTCTAAATATATGAATAGATAGTTGAGAAAAATAAAATATGTTCATATTTATAACGACAGCTGTTATTGTCATTCACTCGAATTTATGTCATTTGTAAGCTCAATTGATTATCTATCGATAGACATTGATTATCCTAATTTCTGTCGCCTGTTTGTTGCTATCTTTTATCTGACCGAGATTTTTTCTTTCTTTTCTCCTTTGGCTTTTTCCACCATCACTTCTGCCTTTTTGATTAACACAAAAAAAAAAAAAGAAAGTTCTGACATCCGCTATTTGGTGCTAACATTCGCCTTATAAGATAGACATTTGCATACGTTTTTTATTTGTTAAATTGATTATACAATATGTCTAGTAAGTATTAGAAAATAGATGAGATATTATCACCTGAATATAAAATATTAGTTATCTTATTCAATAACATGAAAGCATTTACTGCAACTTTTTTACTATCAAAATTGTTCTTTTTTTTTTTTTTTTTTCTCTCTGTTATTTTATAAATGAGAATGCAT
>JAJEKB010024471.1:0-11942 GCA_022393335.1 Macrotrachela quadricornifera | reverse complement strand
CATCCATCTTCACAAAGATTGATTCTTTCTCTCTGCAAAGCCTCACACTAATCATATACCTTGCTATCCCTTCGACTATTTCATTGTAACTCAGTTCAAACTTTTTACATTGTATCTTTTGTACCATCTGTAAATGACTTCATATATGTGGTTTTTTTTTTGTATGACTACGGAGACGAAGTTCGTCTAAGTCTTTTTCTTCTCCATTCTAACATTTTCTCCACTCTCCACTTTACATGATAAATAAATAAAGCAATATACTACTAGTTTCTTACATCACTAATTACGTTTAGCATAGATTTATTACAACAATGCAAAATATGACATGTCATCATAGATTTAAAACATATCAATTAGCTTTAGTATTATTCTGTCATTGCGTCAAAGTGCAGTAATGGTCCTGTCATTCTAATAAACATCTTTAATTATGTCAACATCCAAATAGAGATTAGAATCAATCTCAGAATGGCCTTGGCGAATCTCAATCTGGAGGATGACATATATATTAGTAAAGCTAATTTTTAAATTAAATTATAGTGTGAAATTATATTTAAGCAACTAACGAGATTATTACCAAATATACATATGTATAGAGAGAGAGAGAGAGTATAACAAAAAATAAAATAAAACTTTAAATAATCATAAGATCAGTTTAGTTAAATTCGAAACGTCTTGGTATCTCAATAAATATAGAATTTCCTTTCGAATAGTCACGTCATTTCATTGATAAGACATTCGATAATAATAAACAATTCTCCTCATACTTTTCCGTCAGATATTTTTCACACTGAAACTATAAGTTATTTCTTTTGTAAATATTTACGTATAAAACAGAAATATAGAAGTACTAAAGTAAATAATAGTTTGGCCATCAATAGGTAGATAACGATAGTATGTTTCATATTCTTGCATTCTTTTTCTATTGGTATATTATCTCTTAGAAAAGAACTCGTATGCTTCTGCATATCAATACCAGTTGCACTTCTCACTGTTGACATCTATAAATAGAGATCCAGCAAGGAAAAATTCAACCAATATAATTCTTATTTGACTTTATATATATTATCTAGAAATATTCACTTTTGATAATTGGTTGAAAAGTTATCCGCCAAATAAGTCTTATTTGTTTCTCTTGTAAGAGATGTGAAGCAAACATATGCAATAAATCGTTCATAGCAAATGAAAAGATATTGTAATATGTTTAAAGTCTTCTCTTCATCAGAAAAATAATATTACAGCAAATTTGAATTAAATAGATACGCATCTTCACTTGTTATTCTAATGCAAACATTATAGCATTCGAAATAAAGATGTGCTGGACTAAAATACTTTATCGCAATAGAGACCAGAATTTGTGATTAGTATCCTGTTGACGTTTATAACATGCCTTCATCGAGCTATATTCATTATTTCAACTAGTGAATCAGGTTCGTCTTTCGAAAATGCATAAAATGCGATTAGCATTTCTTAATTCGGTATTAAATTTGATAGAAGAAGATATATATAGTCTCTGTGAATATGGTAAAAGACGAAAGATAGGAGCCAGTAATGCGCAAAAACGCTAGAGGGCAGTATTATCGAAAAGACATTCGCTTCGAAGGAAATATTTGAAAAATGTCCCTCCAAATAGGTATAATACGTTCGAATCAGTATAGAATTGGGTATCTTTTGGCACATTGTTATTTTAAAAAAATTTATTGTTCCGATATCTATAACTCATAATGCATTACTTACCTTAAAATCTACTATAAAAAGTATGAATCATTAGTCGTTGATAACCTAATCTTACCATATGAATTAAAAGAAAATATGACTCGTTGTTTATTATGTCTTTTTATTATAACTTCTATTCTTATTTATATTTCTAAAACATCTTCTATTAATGCCAAATCACCAATTATATTTATTCCCGGAAGTTTTTGTAGTCTTCTTGAAGTACGTATAAATACAACTCTTCAACCATCTTGTCCTAAATCTTTACATAATCAATGGATTCTTCTTTGGTTAAATCTTCGTTTATTTGAACCAAATCTTCTATCATGTTTTCATAATATATTTAAATTTATATATAATTCATCATTAAATTCATTTGAAAATCCTTCTGGTGTTGAAACACGTATTTTACCAAATTCAATAAATGGATCATTTCTTGATGGAATTCTTTGGGAATATATACAATTAGATAAATTTTTATATCATTTTATTACAAAATATGATTATACAGATGGTATAAATATTCATTCAATACCTTATGATTTTCGACGAGGTACAAATGAAACATTATTTTTATTTGTTAAAAATTTAAAAGATTTAATTGAATTAACATATATTAAAAATATGAATAAAAGTGTTTATTTAATAAGTCATAGTACAGGTGGTTCAATGATATTATTTTTTCTTTCACAACAAAATCAATTATGGAAAGATCAATATATTCATAGTTGGATTTCATTAAGTGGAAATATAGCAGGTGAAGTAGATAATATTCAAAATTTAATTCAAGGTTTTCTTTCACCAGTTGTACCATATAATGTTATTCAATCATGGGATTTTTTTGCATGGCGTCTTCCTGAACCAATGATTTATGGACATGAACGATTAATTATAAAAACTCCTTCAAAAAATTATACATCATATGATATGCTTAATTTTTTACGTGATATACATGCAAATGATCTTGCTCAAATTTATCCACAAGCATCATCAATTTTAGCATCATTACCATCACCTAATGTCAATACATATTGTTTTTATGGTGTTAATATATCTACACCAATTGGTTATATATCAAAATCGGATAGTTTTGATAGTAAAAAAATTGAAATTATTCATGGTTGGGGTGATGGTGAACAAGATGATACAACAAATATGTCATGTCAATTATGGAATAAAACAATGGATCAAAAATATAAATTAATTTTAAAAGGTTTTGATCGTATTAGTCATTTAGCACTTGTAGGAAGTGATGAAGTACTCACAGAAATTGATCATATTATTTTTTCATAATAAATAGATTTTAAGAATAATCAATATGTTATATACAGAATATTGAGATCATATTTTAACCATATATAAAGTTTTTCTACTCGTAGGTTGCAGCGCCGCTGTAGGGTAAAATGTTTTTCTCGGGGAAATTTTACAAAAGTAGAGCGAGAAAACAAAATTTTGGTCAAAATTTGTTTTTATGAACAATAGTCTTTGACATTTCATCTTCAATAAATCAGCTAGTATCAGATGACTTATTACTAGAAAGGATCGATCTTGGCTTAAATAATATTGGCAAGTATTCTCAACATTTGATAATATAAAATAAAAAATATTTCTGCAACTTTATATTGTTATTCAATGATGATAGAAGTTTTGATTAAATCTAAATAGAAAGAATTTATTTTCAGTAACAAAACAAATGTATTATAGAATAATATGTTCTTATTTTATACAGTCACTTGTCTTTTTTATAAAGTATATCGAAATTGTGGATGTCGATCACCAACTAATTCGATACCACCATATCGGTTTATTTCTCTTTCAATTTCTTCAGCATTAAGTCTTTGTCGACGACGATTCTCGTAAATAAAAATAAAACGAAGCAATACTATGAGTATTGTCTGTAATGCCACACAACCGAGTGCAATTGAATTTCCAATAAGATATTTTGGCTTCTGTTTGTCTTGATAGATCTGACCTGCAATAGCCCCACCAATAGTTCCAATTGAGACTATAGCAGCTGATGCGACAGCACGTCGAGTGAGTGAAGCACTATAATATTAATTATTAATAACAAAACAGAAAAGAGAAAATATAATTTTTAATGAATATCAACTTACAAATTATTATTAAACCATGCAATTTTGAGACTCACATTTGCGTAAACGCCTGCTGTTAAAAGAATAATACCAAAATAGAGAACACCAAATTGTTGTCGGTTCACGAACATGAGAATTAAAAGGCCAGAAATTGCAAAGAGATTTGTAAGGACAAGATGCAGAGATCGTTCAATAAAACTATTAAGTAAATGGTATATCTATATACAATGAAGAAGAGGAAACTAACTGATCTGAACTACGCGAAAGGAGAAGTGTAGCAACAAAAGCAACCATATATGGTGGAAGGGTCATCAATTGTGATTGAATCTGTGTCCACTTGCCTAAACCGACGATAATAGAAGGTAAAAAGAGAGTAACGCCTTGTAAAGCCGTTGTTCCGGTGATATAGATGATAGCATAACTATATGTTTTCCAATCTGTAAATACAGATCGAACTTGACTCCAAGAAAATGAATGACTATGAGATGCGCCACCATCTTCTGCTAACAGTTCAATTTCAAGTTGCCGCTGTTCGACACTCAAGAATCGTGCCTGTTCAGGCGAATCAGGTAAAAAAAGCCAACAACAAATGGCCATAATGATAGTGGGAACACCTTCAATCTAAAGTTAGATGATGAAAATCACAATACTTGATATAGATTTCTATCTTCAATGACAATATTTACAATGAAGATCAACTGCCATTGAGCTAGTTTAGATGATTTGATTTGACCAATACCGAAGGCTAATAAACCACCAAATGCACCCGCTAATGCCGAAAATGACCAGAAAAAACCGAGTCTGATAGCTTGCATTTTTCTTGGATACCATAAACTCATGAAATAAATAATACCTGGAAAGAGACCAGCTTCGAAAATACCGAGTAACAAACGACATACAAGAAGACTGGCAAAATTTGAAATAGCAGCCATACAGACCGATATTGTTCCTTCAAAATAAATAATCATTGTTAGAGAAAAAGAAAACTGAAATGCGCACCCCATGCCAACATAATCAAACAAATCCATCTAGAAGGTCTCCATCGTCTAAGTATTATATTCGATGGAATTTCGAAAAGTACATAGCCAAAAAAAAAGATGGATAAACACCTTTGAAAAATATTAATATATATTATTAAATGGAACTAATAAAAAATAACTAATTTACCATTGATACTCTTGTGAACTTAGATGAATATCATTTTCAAGGCCACCTATTTTTGCATTAGCAATATTTGAGCGATCGAGATACGATAGAAGATAGATGATCCTAAAAGAAAATATGATATCATTTCTTGATTTATTTTTTTTTTCCTAAATAACATACGAAAGAATCGGTAATAGATTTAAGTCAAGTTTACGCGTTAAAATTCGTTTTTTTTTGTTTATTTCAATGTCTTGCAAGGTTTTCTTTGCTTCATCTTCAAGACTACTAATTGCGAAAGATCCTCCAGTAATTGAATTGTTCTCTGTAGACTTTTTATTTGCTGTGATTATTGATTCAATTTCTGCAGGACGATACTCTTCAATGGAAGAATTGGAATCAAATACGCGTATAGATAATGAAGTGGCTGCACTATCTAAACTTTTCTTCGAACGATGGATTTGAAATGATGTTGGAGTAGAATTGTTCATAGTGGACAAATGTAAGTTAGTATGTAATTGAATGTAAATGGATAATACAATGTCGATTCGTTATGCGTAAATTATAATGAATAGTGAAAGTGAGAAGTGTTTGAATATGAAGGCTAGTTATATCATTGCCGTTAGGAGGACAAATATGATAGATCGTAAAAAGATATTTCTGTTATATATAGAAATTTCTTCTCCTTTTATTACCTTGCCATTTTACCTTTTCATCTTATCTTTTATATGTTTCAGCTTGAAGGAACAAAATTATACTTCTGTAGACAAACATAAAATGAGCAGAATGGTGAACAACATCTAAATTGCTAAAGACAACGAAAATGTATATGTCGAAACAACTAGAATAAAAAAATCTAGAGAAGTAAAAACGACAAATAGAAGTCAACGAGTATGAAAATATACTATGCATAATTCGAAATTTTCTTCGTCATTTATATAATAGTTTCTTTAAATAAAAATATATACAGGATGGCATAAAAGTCAATTAATCGAAAGAAAATTGGAAATTATTATTATGGCTCGACCAAATGAGCTGATTCGTTAGATACTTGTAGAACTATATTTCAAAACTTTTTTTTTATAGAAACACTATTCTGAGGCGTTCGATCCTCACATAGATCAATCTAGCTCTGATGTTGTGTACAGCGACTCTCATTATTCGAAAATAAAAAGATGAAGTAAACTTCACAAAAAAAATACAACGACTGACCGTGGATGACGTATTGGTCAACCGAAAAGATGAAAAGAAGAGAGAACAGGCCAAGTCAAATACACAACACATATATGAAGGAGAGAGAAGGAAGGAAGAGAATGATTTATGTCGTCATTTCCGGACAACTATAACCAAATGATTCTATTAAGTCTTAATGTTAGCTTCATTATAGAAATTTTACTTGTCACCAAATACGAATAATTCAATAGAAGTATTCTATAGATAAGTTTCCACTTATAGGAATGACATGAAGGAATTAAAACAAACTTTATGAATGACAAAACACTAATATATCTAGAGAAAATTTTTTGAATTAGTTTAAACCATGAAATTCGTTTTAGATAACTAAAATATAAGATTGAAATCTTTTAAGATGTATCATTAACTTGTTGCAAAAACCAATGTTTCACACTTCAGAATTTAAAATGGTGCATATGTTGACTTTTAAATTAATTAATTCTAAAAATTTGCTCAATTTGCATTATTATTATGTCATTCATAAAGTCTATTTTAGTTTTTTTTGTCACCTTTTTAATTGAAGAATAAAGATATTCATGGAACGGTCCCAATGAATTTTCTTTACTTGGTAACAAGTAAAATTTTTATAGTGAGACTAACATTAAAACTTAATAGAAGTATGTATTTAATGTTCCTATTAAAAAAACTTGAAATATAGTTTTTCAAGTGTCTGAAAAAACAGTCCATTTGGTCGAGTTATAATATAAATATTCAGTTTCTTTCAATAAGGTGACTGTTGAGCCACCTTGTATATAAGTAATATTAGATTGTCAACAAAGTTTTCGCCTTTTTTTTTTCAAAAATTGTATTTTTTTTATCTTCAACAGTAAAACTATCCTTCAATATATGCGTATCACTACTATTTATGACTTGTCACCAACACTTTGGCAAGAATAGGATCCTGCGTTCGTAGAAATCCTGGGACGTTTTACTACCTAGGAGCTAATTCACGAAAGTTACGATATAGAGTGCTCAATTGATGCCTCAAATTTCAATGAAATTTTGCCAGTATGGAGCCCTAAGTGAGTTATGAAAATGCTAAAAAATTCAACTTCTGAAACATTTCTTTTGGTGAGATATTCAATACACAATAGAGACACCTTCAGGTAAAAGATGATTTTAATTGATGCAGACTATATACATTGTATATTTCGTCATCCACCAACAACAAAAGCTTTTCGAGCTGAAATTCTGTAGGTATACACTACTATAGATACCATACATATTGACACACTCAAAATTATATTTCCACATGTTAGACAATATACCAAGATTTCATAGGTCCTAGACATAAGCATTATTTTGTGATCGAACTTAGTATCGCTTATGGACGACTTATGAGCTCCCGCTTTGAAACTGAGTACTACTATCCTGTACCTGTTAGCGACAATTTTCAAAATCCTGGCTTTCTGATTCTGATCCGAAGTAAAACCTGTGTTCGAATACATATATACGCTATTCCGTAGATGGTAGCCAATTTGATTAGTTTTTTTATATATGCCATATAGAGGCAACTATTTAATAAATTTCTACACAAACTGTTCTCAAAATATTTCAATTTTTTTAAAAAGTATCATTGCTAAAAATAGAATATTTGGTGTCTATAGGAAATATATACGGACTTGTTGAAAAAAGTTCTAAAGAAATGCCATCACTTTTAATAAATTCTATCTAATATAAATCATCACACTAACGTCTATTGAGTTCCATAGAAAATTCAAAGAACTTTCAAATGATTAGAAAGAGAACGAAACAAATGGTAGTTCGTTAGAACGAAGTTAGGAGATTAAGGTGGCTGAGGAATAGTAATTTATTCAAGCATCAATAACTTTTTGCGCATCAACTTTGCAACATGGGATCTCGTGTTATCATGCAAATAATAAATTCGATTCTGCTTTCCCTTGAGATTTTTGGTGGCTCAGTCTAACTGCGGACAGTAGATATCAATAGTGATAGTGTAACCATTTAGAAGAATTTTTCAATGAATAATACTATTGACTCCCTGCGAAACTCTCTGCATTGCCTTCTTGGAATGCGAATCAGTCTTAGACATTGCTATGCCTGTTTGACCATCGCTCAGCCACTGACGTCCGTGCATGTAGTTAATGTACCACACCCATTTCTCGTCGTTAGTGACAAGATTGTGGAGCCATTGGTAGTTGTAGTGAGATGCCATTAAATCCATATAAGCATCAACCATGTGTTGAAGCTGATGTGATGATAACTCGTGGAGCATCGAAATTCGATATCTCTATGGTCAGCTTTTTTTTTCACTGCAGTGCGAGAGCATCCAAGCTGCTCTGGTAAACACCATAAAGTCAATCGAGGATCTTCTTCAATAAGTTGTCGTAGTGGATCTGTATCCAGTTCCATTAGTCTACTGAAGTGAAGTATATCACCGAATTCAAAATTGCTGTTCTTAAAGTGATCGAATCAATGTTGTGCCATACAGATGGACAGTATATTCTTGCCCATCGCGCTGTATTTGTCGCTCTATGATTCAGACGTAATGCATGAAGTCAGAGCATTCGAATCCCTCTACGAGAAAGATTCATATTGAGTACATCATCAACGTTCATATCAATGGTTTTACTATCATTCGAAAGATATTCCTAATCCCTTTACATAACCCTTACTATGGAAAATTCTAGAACTTTTTTGAATGTTTTAGAAAATTTAAAAAAAAAAAGCAAGAACTTTGTTGACAACCTAATACTTTCCAAATTTAGTTAAGAGAAGCTCATGAAGTCGATGCACTACTTGTTTTATAGCGTATTTTTAACTGCTTTTTTTTACTTTAAAAAGATAAATTCGTAAGTATATGTCTCACTATAAAATGAACTTGTTACACAAGTCAAATCAGGATTTCCCAGTTATTGTTTATATATATATATATTTGTTAATGATCTGAATTATGGTTGTATCATAAAATAAAATGTTCAAGATTAAAATAATTATTTTTTATGTATTATTTGATCTTTCCCATTGTAAATTTAGTCCAACAATTTGTTGAATAACATCACTAACTCGTTTTTCTTTAAGCATTTTTTCAACAAATTCTCGAGCTATATCAATATCTCCTTGATAATCATTTGTTTGTGTATGAAAAATAATTTCATCTATTTGTGTCCAATATGCTGCAAGTAATTGTGTCACAAGCATCATTTGTCGATTATTTCCATAAGCACCACAACCCCACCAACCAGTATGAATTATTGTACGAAATTGAGAACGTTCTCCACGAATAGAAGATCGTTGATTACGTGTATTTAATGCATGAGTTTTCTTAGCAAGTATTTGTGCAGCTTTAAAACCTGTACAACAAGTTACAAGAATATATTCTATTTGTTCACGAGTATAAGCTCCTCGACCATAACTTGGTGCTTCAATTGCTATTATATTAACTATTTGAGGTTGTGAAAGATATTCACAAGCTTGAACAAGTTGTCTTTCAGATGCTTTAGCAAACGCATTACCATAAACTTTATTTGTATCCATTTTAATAACTCGTTCAGTATTACTTATTAAAACTAAAAGGGAAAAAAAAACTAAGTAAAAATATAATTAGAAAACTAATTTACTAGGTGTTGGAACAGTTTTATGTGTATTTTTATCGTGACCAACTGTATGTGAACCAACTGTATTTATTGTTTGAACAAAATATTCTCTTAATGCAGCTAATTCAACACATTCTAATACTTGTAATTCATCTTGTGCTAATAATGGACCACTATAATAAGCAAATAAATCATGATCTGCAAAATTTAAATACCATTCAACTGTTTGATTATCACCATATGATTCATAATTAAATATATCAGCTTGAAATTTAACTTTTGTTGATGTAATTGTTAAATTATCAGGTATATTATCAAATAAAAATGGTTTCCATCGTGTTACTAATAAAGATTTATCTAATGATGGTGAATATTTTTTTATTTCATTTATATATTTATATATAAATTGTTTATTTTTATTTTTAAAATTTGGTGAATAATTTTCATATAAATCTTTTGATTTCATTTCTTCAGCTGTATGTAAATACTGTTGAAATTTTTGTTGATAATCCAAAGAAAATATTTCATTTCGTAATTCATTTATAGTTCGAACAGGAATTTGAGGTGTACTAGGTGCTGGTGTACACCAAATTTCATCTGTAAAACGAGAATGTGATGCCATTAAGATATTAAAGCGAATAAGTATCTTATATTGTTGTTTGTTAATTTAGTAAAGTATGTCAACATAAACGAAAAATAGTTACAGGTAAATAAGAAAGTAATTGAAGGTAGAGGTCTATATATTATATTTTTACTATTGGAAGTGAGATACACGAATAGTTTGTCTGTTCCTTTTTTTTTTTTAAATGAATTCATAGTGATTCATCATACTGTATAGGTAATAAAAATTCGTCGAACGATAAATAAATAATTTTCAAATGGATAGGAATTTCATGAAAACAGAATAGGAAAAATATATAGATGATATTATACAATATTATGAAATTTATAAGTTCAATTTGGTTTTTTGTATAATTATTCGTTGAATTAAAATAAAAAATAGGTTCAAATCACAAAATCAATCATTGATTGAAATAGATATTTTATTAATTTCTTCAGATAAAATTTAAAAAGAATATATATTTGTTTTTTCTTTATTGATTAATATACAGAAAAGAAACTTGATGCATAAGAAAACAAATACTATTAAATGTTTATAACAAATTCCCACGTCATGTTGTTATTCTTTTGTATTATTAATTTTCTCTATAGATACATAAATTAAAAATTAGTTTTTTGATATATAAAATTTTCTTTTTTGGGAATTGATAGATATAGAAAAATTTTTATTATTAATAAAAAATATTTGAACTATTTATTTTTGTGACTTTAGTTACGTTTTCTTTTTTTTTAGGATAAAGAAAGATGTTATCAATAATAATATTTCTATTATTGAAAAGTATGAGAAAAACAAAATGAAGGTCTTTCAAAAATATTGTTTTTATGGCCTTAGGAAATAAACTTGCTTATCTCTAGTGCCTTACTTATAACAAGTAGATCGTTTTTAATACTTAACTTATCTTACATGTCAAGCGTATCAAATGATGAGGAGAAAAAAAAAAAAAGAAAACAAACATTAATAATAATAAGGAAGATTAATACTTTTGATCATCCTGAAGTTATACAAGAGAAGTAAATGAGTATGTATTCATAATCTTTATCAGTTCTTTTAGTATCATTTTTGTTTTTCTTTTTTCTAAATATATGAATAGATAGTTGAGAAAAATAAAATATGTTCATATTTATAACGACAGCTGTTATTGTCATTCACTCGAATTTATGTCATTTGTAAGCTCAATTGATTATCTATCGATAGACATTGATTATCCTAATTTCTGTCGCCTGTTTGTTGCTATCTTTTATCTGACCGAGATTTTTTCTTTCTTTTCTCCTTTGGCTTTTTCCACCATCACTTCTGCCTTTTTGATTAACACAAAAAAAAAAAAAGAAAGTTCTGACATCCGCTATTTGGTGCTAACATTCGCCTTATAAGATAGACATTTGCATACGTTTTTTATTTGTTAAATTGATTATACAATATGTCTAGTAAGTATTAGAAAATAGATGAGATATTATCACCTGAATATAAAATATTAGTTATCTTATTCAATAACATGAAAGCATTTACTGCAACTTTTTTACTATCAAAATTGTTCTTTTTTTTTTTTTTTTTCTCTCTGTTATTTTATAAATGAGAATGCAT
>JAJEKB010024461.1:11524-28170 GCA_022393335.1 Macrotrachela quadricornifera | reverse complement strand
TAATATAATTTGGTAAATAATTTTTTAATTAATTGATCATTTTTTTTGGTATTTGTTTTAATTGATTTAT
Source organism: Macrotrachela quadricornifera (assembly GCA_022393335.1). Classification (NCBI taxonomy): domain Eukaryota; kingdom Metazoa; phylum Rotifera; class Eurotatoria; order Philodinida; family Philodinidae; genus Macrotrachela; species Macrotrachela quadricornifera. Next base: position 28,100 of record JAJEKB010024461.1, on the reverse strand, counting down.
TTAATTTAATTTATATTTATGTAATTGTTCATAAACAAATTCAAGTATATTTTCATATTCAATTTCAACTTGTTTAGATAAACGTTATGATTTTTCACATATTTATTTTATTTTGAGGTTCATTAATTGTCGAATGACATAAAGCTATTTCACGATGAAGTTCAATGATCTGATTATCATTTATTGTTGATGATGAACAATAAAATTGTAATAAATGATTATTATGTTCACCAAGTAGAACACTTGATTGTCGTTCAAAATCTTTTAAACTTATTCGACCATCGAGATTTGTTTTTGATAATCATTCTATAAATTTCATGTCTTTTTTTTTGATTATTTAATAATATATTTGAATAGGTTTTTTAAGTAAACCAATAAGATCAATTCTTTAAATCTTGAATTAAGTAATGATTGAAATGCATCATATGATACATCAAGCCCTCGAATTATTCGATTATTATTTATATGTTGTCCTTGTTGATTATTATCATTATGTCTTCGAAATGAATGTCATTGGCTTATTCGAACATCATGTATTGTGATTATGTCTGTATTATTGTGATTAGAATTCACTATTCGATGAATGTCTTCTTCATCATCATCAGTTCATTTTTTATCAAAATAATAATTTTCTATATTCATTCGGTGATAATGGTGGATTAAAATGTCGAACATAAAGACGAATTTGATTTGTAAACGCTGATGAAGGAAGTATATTAACACCATAATTAAGATTAATACCAACGAGTGTTTCATTATTTATTGATATTTGATCATCGACCTAAATATAAAAATAATTTTTCATTCAAAAAAACAACAAACAAACTTTTACTTTTAACAGTCCATCTCATCGTGCTAATTCACCATCCAGTAATTGTTCTATATAAATACCTGATTTATTAGTAGCGCGTTTAGCACCTAATATTTGAATACCAAGTCCATTACAACTATTTGAATAAACAACTAATTCATTTGTATTCGTCATGATTAGTATTATGTCGTGAATAAAAACATGATTGATCACGGACAGAACAATAATATGGCATTGTTATTATATAAAGTATTATATTAATTATAATCTTGCATGTATTCACATAGAAGAGCGAATAGAGAACAAGATTAACAAAAATCAACCATTGATGCTTATTCGCCTTTTTATAGGATATAAAAGCATATAATCAAATTTGTATCATATTACTCTATATGAAATTATACTTTGAAATAATAAGCGACATCTATTACCTCGTATGTTTGACCTAATCTTGTTATTTTTTAAAATAAATATTACAAAGAGAGAGAGGAATATTATTATAAGAAAAACCATCTGTTTGCAATGAGATTAGATTTAGTTTATTATTACTATTATTATTATTATATTGATATTTAAAATTTCATTACATGTAGTTAACGTTGAGCGTGTTCTTTTTTTGTTTTTATTTAATATATATTTAGTCAGGTGAACATATGATTACATTAGTTGAAGAATAACATGTTCTTCATAGTGTTTATTATTGACAGTTGTTATTCGATAAAACAAAATCTGTTTTATAACTATCATAAACACTTTCCATTTTTATTAATAAATTACTATAATGTCATGTGAGTCACTTTTTATGATGATTTTTAGTTTCAATATGAAAGTTTACAGTGTAAAATTCGAACTAGTCGAGTACTTTCTCTAGAATGTCGATTGAAATCTAAGCAAATCCGTCCAAGTTAAAGTTCTTAATAATTATAATATCTTTATTATTCTTGACTCATTTGATCTGAACACATGTCAAGTATATTTCATGAGTCAATTCGATTCAGTTCAGTTTCTTTTTTCGTCTTTTTATTGTGTGGGGCATGCGTCTAATTTGAGTTCTTTTTCTTTTTTTTTCTTTGTTCATTCATTCTTGTTATTAAGAAAGGAAAAAAGTCTTCTGTGTTTGTTTGTATGCATTGACGATTTATTCCAGATGATAATTCTTTTATATATCTATATATATAAAGAAGAATGTTTGTCTGTTTGTTTGTCTGTCCGCTTATAACTCAATCTCGGTAAAAGATAGAGTCACCAAATTTTCCACAATACTTCCCTAGGTCAAGAGGAAGGTCATAGGATGGTTTTCGACTCAAAAGTTTCATCTGAGGAGGTGTTACTTCCGTTTATTGTTGGATTTACTACAGTGAATATCTTTTCTAGAGAATTTGTGCGTATGATTATTTCGGAGTATTTGTTGCCATTATTAGAATATTCACCTCTCAATATCACTTTTTTTGCACTGGTTGATAGTATAGAGTATGGCAATACGCATGAGTTAAGAGAAAGACGATCACACCCCACACTATTTGCTGAACTATCCGATTTAAAAATGAATATAAATGTATGCACGGCGGGACATGTAGTAATAATAGATGAAAAGGTCTTAAGCGAGTCTTCTATAGATCTTCTGTCGTTTTCTAACATAGTAAGTTTCCAGTATCGAGATTTCCCGAGCAACGCCGGGTACTACCGCTAGTATATTATATTTGTAATGAGTTATGAGTGATATTCAGCAAAAAACAAAACAAACAATGATAAAAAAAGAGTGATTTATTCAGTATTTATTTGAAATCAATATTTAAACTTTTTGAAAGATCACATGAACTTGTATTTAAACCGCAGTAAACATGAGTGCGATATGTGAAAAATCGCCTAAACATCATGGAAAAGAATTTCATAATACTCTTCTTTCCACGCTAATCGGACACCATTTCCCAGATCACAATCATCGTCTCCTGGTTGATATAACTAGTTTATGTTATGAGCTCAAGACTGGTAAAAATTGAAAAATATTTTTCAAACTATGAGATTCTAATATGAAAGTAATTTCAATATAGCCTTAATTACGACGTAAAAGCTTGAAAACACTTACTAATACAAGTCATAATACTATTTAAACTTTAAGCAATAAAATATAAAAGGCACTATCAATGGGTGTGCATGATTACACATACAGTCATACATAAGACATAAATACAATAGTAAAGGTACTATGAATACCATCCTTGATTGCAGCTATACCATAAACTCTTTTGGATATTTTTTTGAAAAATACAAAAGATTCATTTTATTTTCAACTAACGTAATTGTTTACATGTACATATTTCAGAAGTTTGAAATAGAAAATCGAGATTCGATTTATTTAAATGTTCCTAAGTCGAATCACGGCGATGTCCTACAATCGATCTATAGAACATCAATATCACTGTAGAAATAATTTAAAAACAAGAATATGACTCGAGTCTAAAGGATAATTTCTTTACACATATTGTTCTTGGAAGTAAATCATTAGTGATATAATGAATTTGATTCAACCGGATTGTCGAAATTAAAATAAATTTCATACAAAATCATTTAATATTTTTTTTAAAATTAAATGAATAAATAAAATATTTTGAATGGAGGTTATTAGTAAAAACTAGTTTGTCTTCACATAAAATCTAACGTTTATTTATTAGAGATATGATTATAGAGACAAATCCAATGGAATACACAGTATTAGTACACGAAGAGCATAAAAAAATGAATAAGAGCACAAAAACAACAGGAGAGTTACGATGTGTTCTTGAAAAAGAACTGTTTGAAACAGATCAGTTCCTGTCAAAGAACTATTCGAACAGATCGGTTCTTATAACAGAACTGTTCGAATTGATCAGTTCCTATCAAAGAACCGTTTGGAATAGATCAGTTCCTTTCAAAGAACTGTTCAGACAGTTCTTAAAACCGGAACTGATATGGAACTGTCCAGGGTCTACTCCTGAATATTCTTCGAAAATTTATGGAATAGAATATGTCTGGTCTTGGATAAAATCGAACGTAGCAGTACAATTAAATACGGCTAGTATTTATTTGAGCAATTAAAAAATCGAAGTGAGCAATAATTAAAATACGAATTAACAATAATTTGTTGAGCAATAAAATGTTTTTTGAGCAATTTTATATTATGAAGTGGATAGTAATTAATTCATTAAATGGCAATAATAAATTTGTATTTGAGCAAGAAAAAAATTATATTTGAGCAACAAAAAATTCAAATATATATGTGAACACGATAGGAAAAATTCAAGAGAACATGGAAAAAACTAAACCGCTAGGGAAAATACCAGATCGAGGGGATAACTGGAATATACCTCGAAAGAAAGAAAAGAAAAAAAATAATATATACATCTATGTTGTATATATGTAATCTATATAACATGATAAAGAGAGAACGAAATTATAACGTTGATAAATCCATGCTATTTTTTTATATAGAATTTACGTTCAAATTAAATAAATTACTGCTCATTCAGATTAATTATTTATCATTCAAATCTATTATTGCTCGTTCAGTATTTTTATTGCTCATTCAGTATTTTTATTGCTAATTGAATATATTATTGCTCATCTGAATTCTTCATTGCTCAACTTCAATATTGCTCATTTTAATCACTTTATTGCTCAGTTTGATTATTCTACTGCTCAATTAAATATTAGTCATTAAATACATGCAATGAAGTGCTACAAAAAGTCGTACAATCTTACATTTTTCATGCTTCAATTGAAATTCAAGAGAGAGTTAAGAAATAGTTTTTTTTTGTATATTATGTATGTAATTTATATTGTTCTATACTTATATAATAAATATGTCCTTATAAAACAGCACAGGTCTTTTTTGAAAAAGTCGTTTTTGTTTTCAAAAGAGTATTATTTTTGTTCGTTGAGTATCATGAAAATGGGACCTCTCTGTATATGTTGAAGAAATTTGAAATAACAAGGCAGTCAAATGGGCTGCATATATATATATATATAGTTTACTCGTTGCTCTATCCGTAGATATATGAATGAAGATATAACAATAAAAAACAATGGAGAACGAGCTAATAGAAAATGCACTTTTTTTTGTCTGAGGAGGATTTCTTTAATTGTTTGATAACTAAATGTTGCTTATAGTAATGATAACAAAACCGTATATTTCATCTACCAAAAAAATACTGATTTTGTGCATTAAAGTGCTTACCTCTTATCTTTTCATTAGCCAAAAAAGTTTTACGTCTTATCGACAGAGGATCAGCTTAACAACAGAACCGTGACTACTGGCAGCCCAGAATCACCTACCTATTACCATTGAAACAAACAGTAATAAATCCCTGTGGAAGGTTGGAAAACCTCCCTGATAGGCGAAAACACTAGTAGAAGTCTTTTTCATATGCAGCGTATCTTAAAATTGATTCGCTCACAAAAGAAACCAAGATAGAACTCGACAAGCTCTATCGATTCCAAGCAAGTAGGTAAGTTCTGACACCTCGGTACCTATTTGACATCTTTGCCATTCAATCAACACGTTTCGATAAAATTTGATGCCTAGATTTTGTTTTTTAAATTTTACCGCAAGCTGCTGAAAATGCAGACTGGGTGCCAGCACAGGACCACTCCACAGTGGGCAACCAAGTGGACATTTGGTGAAAAATCGAAAGTGTACTTTTGCAAGATTCGAATAGTGCTACATATACTTCGAACTATGGGCTACTTCATGGCGTTAAAATTTTTTCTACAAAGTTCAAACAGAGTGGAAAATCAACTAATTAAAAATCAGCCTAAAAATAGCACCATCTATATAATACACATTTTTTTTTCAGAATCCACTGAGGTGACAATTAAAAATAATATATAGTATACATTTGCATTATGTGTGCTACTGATTTTCGCATATTTTTGCATAATATCCGCTACTAATTAATAAAAAAAGTGGTCAATTACTACTGAAGATTTCTTAGAAAAAAATTTTGTTTTTTTCCACAGTGCTTTTCCAAACGGCTATATTAGTAAAATGAGTGCACTCTCCAACGCTCAATTTGAAACTTATTCAAACTTTGCCAGAATGTTCTCCCATATGCCCTCTATCACCACAGTTAGCGCAAATTAGCGCAAATGTTCCTGGGCCCTACAGGAGATTTTTGAAAAAAACATGGTTTTTCAAGTATTTCATATTTTTCTCGACTAAGAAACGTTTTTATTCAATACAAATATCATATTTAGAATCAGCGCACAAAACTGCATCGAATGATGTATGATTTGTTAGCTTTTCAAATAAAAAAATTTTTGACAAAAAATTAGGGTAAGGGTCCCCCTCAAGGATTTTTCATTAAAAAAAATCTTTTTTTGGATTTCACTTTTTTTCATCAGTAACTATTTCTGAAGAGTAGATATCAGGATTTCTGTGGAAAAATTGAGATTTTAACATGAAATAAGTCATGTCCACATGCCTTATAGAAATTGCCCACTGTGCACTCTCACCTCTTCACTTTCAAGTGCTGAATATGTACACCCACGAAAGAACACAATATATTACTTACTGCTTCAGCTTCAAACAAGCCTGTTTTGCATGCATGATCCTCGAATAGTTTACTGCTATGATATCATTATGACCGTTAAGCGATAAAGATACTCGAGTTTTATTATAAGCAATTATGCATCTTGCCTACAATCTGAGGGCACATTGATTTATGATGTTTTATCTGTGCACTTTAATCTTTGCATATAAAGCAACCAGAAAAGATATTTTATTTCTTTTATAACTTCATTCATACATGGCTTGTTCTTATCGACGTTTCTACTTGTTTCTTTTGCTTAATCAAGGCACATGGCCTATCATGGCATCTGATCAATTCGATACTACAAAACAATATGATTTTATGATTGCACAGGAATATTCATGGCAAAGACTTCAAACTGTTAAGTATGGCTTACCTAAATGCGGACGACAAAACAATCAGTGTCGTCAAATCGGTATTATTGGAGCAGGTAAGACTTCATTCTGACATAAATTTTAGATTTGAAATGTTTCCTTTATAAAAGTCTATGTTTATGTATGTGAGAATCGCTACTTAAGACATTGTTAGTGATAGTTTATTCCTATTCGATATGAGGAATTTCAAAATATTTTTATTTAGATGATACATTTAACTATCTCTAGTAGAATGAATGTGATCTAGACATCTTTTGTTGTTTTATTATTGATTTGAAGGTGCTGCTGGGCTGTATTGCGGTATTCTACTCGCTGAAGCTGGTCATACAGTAACAATTTTTGAGGCAACCGATCGAGCTGGTGGTCGAATTCAAACCTATCGCGATCCGAAAGATCCAATCAAGTACATAGCAAATTTGGGACCTTTTCGTTATCCACTTTTTGCTCAACCCTACATGAATTATTTGCTTCGAGAACGGTACAAATTGAGTATTACCGAGTACGCCGCAGTTGATTTAAGTATCGATACGTATATGGAAAGAGCTTCTTCTACAAAGAAAAAAGTAAATGAAATTTTTAACATTTTTCAATTTAACACAACTGAAAATGAACGACGAAAGGTAAGAAAATATTTTTATGTTTACATGTAAAAATTTCATAAGAGACGTTTTTATAGATTCTTGACCAAGTATTGTTCGAAACTATTCAATCTTCTGTTCAAACATTGATAGAAAAAGGTTGGCGATCGACTCAAGATCAATGGGAGAATGTATATTCGATGAAATCTTTTTTGAATAAGACAAATAGTTTACGTGCAATTATTGATAATTGGAGTACTTCGAACAATTTTGAAGCGAATCTTTTTATACTAATTTTGCGACTCATTTACTTGAAAATCGCTAACGAAAGTGACGATAAATGGTATGAAATTCAAGGTGGCAGTGATCTTTTAGCACAAGCGATGCTTGCTGATTGTCTAAAAATTGAATCAAATCGATGTTCTATTCAATATTCCACTACCATTAATCAAGTTCAATTATTATCTTCGAATCAAATTCAATTGACAACCAACAATAGTATGAGTCAAACTTTTGATACTGTAGTTGTAGCAACAACAGCAACTCTTGCCCAAATGATTGATTTTGAACCACGTAATCACTTTGCTCAAAAATATTCAGCTATGAGACAAGTGTATTATATTTGTGCAACAAAATTATTTCTTTCTTTCAATGTATCTTGGTGGTATACTCAAGAAAATATCACTGGAGGTGGATTGCTAACCGATTTACTTATTCGTAATGTTATTTATCCACGTACGAATAGTAATCAAACAGATGGTGGAACTATTCTTGCATCATATACTGGTGAACAAGATTCGCTGATTTGGCAATCTTTTTCTGAAGCAGAGGCTATCGAATTAGCATTGAAACTATTAATTAAAATTCATAAAAAATCACCTAATATACGTGATTATTTTCAAGGTGGAAAAATCAAACGTTGGTGCTTAGATCCTTATGAACGTGGAGCTTTTGCTAATCCCGTTCCATCATCACCTGAAATTATTGAATTACAATCACCCATTTCGAATATTCATTTTATTGGTGAACATACAAGCATATTGCGTGGAATGATTGAAGGTGCTCTCTCATCGGCAGTGCGAGGAGCTATGGCCATTACCGAAAATGCAGATACAACATTCGATGTAATTATCGTAGGTGGAGGACCAATCGGATTAATAACAGCCATCTTTTTGTCAATGAAACAATCGTCTCTTCGTATTGCTATTATCGAAAAAGAAACTATAATGAATTCAGATGGTAGTTCAGGTTCATTCGATCAACGACAATTTCGTCAAATGTACAATGAAGAATATTTGGCCGATTTAGCCAATATGTCATTTCATCTTTGGCGTGAGTTAGAACAAATGGCTGATTTACCATTAGGATCCATCCTTAATACAGATAATGGACATTTGTTTGTTGAGAAGTCTAATGCTAATCAATCAACGATTGAAGGTGATTTTCAATCAATTAAACAAACTTGTGAAATACGTCAAATGGGTTGTGAATACTTGAATAGTGGACAATTACAGATACGCTATCCAACATTCTCGTTTTCTTCTCAATATCAAGGTATTTTTCATCAGCAATCAGGCTATATCAATGTTAATACACTTATGACAGCTCTCGTTCGTATTCTTTCTCGAAATTCAAATGTTATCATTCGAGAACGAACACAATTTTTATCATTGAAATTAAATAATCAAACAGAAATTGTTACCAATCGTGGTATATATTATGCTTCTCGACAAGTTCTCTTTGTTCCTGGTCCTTATGCTAAAAACATATCTCATTTACTTAATTTTGATCTCAATATTACATTATGGGAACTTCCAATTTACTATTTTCGTCTTCTTCCCAATGCTACTCAATTACCTACATGGCTTGCATGGGATGGCAACGATTTGCAATCACTCTTTGCCGGTTTTCCTACCACTTCACTCTCATCCAATTATATTGCTATTTTACCACGTTTCATACGTAATTTATCTGAACCATTCATATATCCATCACAACGAACAAATACAGTTGATGCTTTTCTCACACAGAAAGTAATTGAATGGATTTCACGTAACATGGCAACACAAGTCAATGTATCAGATTATTATACTAGTAGGCAAACATGTTTAGCTACATTTCTGCCTGATAATCGATTTCTACTGGATTACATTCCACAGACAAATAGACGAGTATTGATACAAGCTGCTGGATGGAGCATGAAATTTGTACCCGTTTGGGGTGATATTTTATCGGACATGATTATTCTTGATGAAGCTATGAATTCATCATCAAAATATGCATCATATATGGAATATTTTTCGTTATCACAACCTGATCGAGTTATTGAAAGCACAACAATAATCAGCAAAGGATTTCAAATTACTAAATCTATAAGCTTTCTTATTTTTGTTTTGTCATTCCATATTGGTTTCTTTTGAACAATTAAATAAAATCGTTATTTTAGAAATTATGTGTTTAAATTTCCATTTTTTTCAATGATCAATATTCAAATGTTTAACTTAATTGATTTCTTCTACAACTTCAATTGTGAATCAGATAGAGAACACATTGATCTAAGAGTGAGGATAAATTTTAAAGTTATTTATTCTGAAAGACATAGCATGTAGAATGGTTTTCTTTAAAGATTATCAATTATTATTTCATTTTTTTATGACATTCTATGTGTTTAATTGGTTTAAAGAATCATATTCGGTATTCTTCATCTAACACGCATAATTAGACAAAAAGGAATAGCCGATTAGATATTCTAGATTAAATGCATCTATTTCGTTATTCCAACCAATTCAAAATGTTTTCATTGTAAACTTCCGCATCCTTTTTAGTTAAATGATATATTACATGGAAATGAAGTTGACTTATTTCTCAAAAAAACAATAGTCTTATGATCAATGCAACTGTTCATATGAGATAAGAGCCAGATTGAATATGACACTTTTTTTTTGAACAACAAATTGCTCTAAACATGAAAACGAGTATCATTAAGTAATGAGAAATACTACTACCGAATTCATATTATTCTTTATATATATAGATGTTATCTGATCTATGATAATGTATCTCTTGCTGGTTTTTTACAGAGACATGTATTACATTCGTTTCATGAACAGTGTATTCCAAATATATATACCTCTGGCTAAAATAAATAGAACATCTTATTTTTTCCATGATTTCTTCACATCATTGCCATTTGATATCATATTTGTACTACAGATAGATCGTTGAATGATTAACATATTCGGAAAATTTCAGCGGTACAGTATGAGAATTAGTTGAGAAAAGTACAAATATATATCATGTATTTATGTAAGAGTGAAACAAATATTCGCTGTTTTCAATAACATCAACTTTTGACGAATGATTCTACTTGTGTACATTTCTTCTGAGCATTCTATGGATAATTCTATCCAAAAAAGCTTTCAGCAGTGAGAAGAAAACTGGAAAAGTCTAAAATAAACGCCAAAAGACAGTATTATTATATTATTAAAAATAGGAAAACAGCAAATTTTCGTTTCACTCCTACATAAATACATGAGACACGCTTGTACCATTCTCAACCAATTTTCATCCTATACTACTGAAATTTTCAGAGTAAGTTAAGCAGTCAAAGATCTATCTGTAGTACAAATATGAGGTCAAATGGGAATGATGTGAAGAAATTATGGAAAAATAAGATGTTCCGTTTAATTTGACCAGAAGAATACATGTGTATTAAACATGAATCAACTGTCACAGAAAAAACTGTTATATTCGTTCACGAACCGCTGGTAACTATCTTAGATTTCTTTTAATTATAACCATATAAGTAAAACAATAGAAGAAACTCCGATATACTAATCGAAAACAACAATATCATTAAATATATCTAACAAATATCAGAAGTTATTCATTTAAATATCAATTAATGTTAAAATTGAACGATTTTTCAGATTCATCTGATGATGTTGATATAATATTATATGTTGAATTTAATTCATTAAATATCGGATCAATCTGTTGAACTATTATTATCTCTACTCCACAACCGGATCGTTGATAATTCATTTCACTATGTAATCTCCAATAATTAAGTTCCTTGTCATATAATTCAACATTTTTTAAATAAACTACACCGTATATAAGAAAAATTTTAATAATAATTCACATAAAAATTTACATCAAATCCATCAATAGCCATTAAATTATTATTAAGAACAGCGATCTCAATCTGTAAATAAAAAAAATCAATCAATTGTTTTCTTTTTTTTGTTAATCAATCTTACTTCATTTCGCTTTGAATTCATTACCATAACTGGCAACCATTCATTTGCTTTTGAATTATATCTTTCAACTATACAAGCACAATAATATTGACTAAATAAAAATATTTTCCTTTACCTGTACTAAGTGAATATTGTCTATCTGATCCTCCAATAGCATAAAGACATTCATCAAGTACTGCTACAGCTCAGGCCTGCAGAATCTGCCGTAGCTTCCCTGCAGCACACAAAAAAAATCTGAAAAATTTCCCCGAGTTTCAGAAACGTACAAGTGAGAGCATATTTTCCAGGAAAATATATGTTAAAGAAAATAATTCTGTTCTTTTCTCAATTGATAAGGTTTGTATTTAATGAATAAGACGAAACTACAAAAGGTTAGTGTTATTTTTGTTCATTTTATTCAATCGTAGAGGTAATCCGATGGTGATGGTAATTTTACACTGGGCTATTAGTCACAGATGCAGTAACTGTATCGTCGACGGCTGTCATCGATTTAGATGACTTGAAGAGTGGAAGCTGTCCAGGTTGTGGTTTTAATCGATATTTTTTATATGGATGATAACTAGAGCCCTGCATCTGATTCCAAACTCCGATTCCGACTCCCACTCCGACGGAGTCGAAGTCGGAGTCGGAGTCAAAAAAAATAATTTTCGGAGCCAAAGTCGAAATCGGAGTCAACTTTTTTATTTCGGAGTCGATGTAAATTTTGTGGTGACTCCGAAAATACTTTTTCCACCCTCTTTTCACTTAATTCTTTTTTTTATAATTGTAACGTCAAAAAAAATGCCCATTCGCTATTGCGACAACATTGATAGAAAAAAAAACAATCATTTTCTTCTTTAACTAAACTTAGAATTTTTTCTCTTAGTATGACCTTCACAGTTATTGAAAATACACTTAATAGACAAAAAAATTTTAAAATTTAACCAACTCTGATATTTTTGTCGTACATTGAACATATCTGTTTATTTCGTCACAATGCTCTTAGAATCAGATTTAATACGTGATAGTACACTGACTGCAAATTGCATGATACGTCGGTAGGTGTAAGTGCTCGCTAAATTACTAAAAGAAAAATTTTCGGAGTTTTTCGGGGTCGAAGTCGGAGTCATTTGAAAAATATTTTCGGAGTCGAAAAAAACTTTCGGAGTCAAAAAAGTGTGACTCCACAGGGCCCTAATGATAACTCTTGTGATGAGGGTGTGATTTATCTTTTCTGCCTTTCCAATCACAGTAGAAGTACTCAACTCCTTCTTTACTTGAGGGTCGTTGTTTACTCATCGATGTTCTTTAACGATATACGATCTGCTAAATAAATACAAAACTATTATTAAAATCATACTTTCCAAAAAGGTCATTAAAAAATGAATTCGAGCTTTCATCAGCATACATTCAGTATTACTAGGAATGATATCAACATTGAAAACAACACAAAGAATAAAAAGAAGAGAAAAAAGAGAACCAAAAAAGCTGATAATACGAAATATAAAATGTATAAAATAACCACATGTCTTAATACCAATATATCTAACGAAATATTTTCTGTTTTTCGGGTAGTTACCAGCCAGATATACTAATATAAAGACATGCAGCTATTTTATACGTTTTATATGCCGCGTATTATCAGCTATTTTGGTTCTCTTTTTTCTCTTCTTTTTATTCTTTGTGCTGTTTTTCATTTTGATAACATTCTAATGACACTGACTTTATATTGATGAAAGCTCGAACTGGCTTCTGAACGATTTTTTGAAAACTGATTTAAATAGCAGTTTTACATTCAATTGACAAATACTTATTTCCTATTATTTTACCGTCTAACGTTTAAAAGAAAATATATTGAACAAGTTTACCAAAAAAATTGAAACAAATGAAATATTGAAAAGACAGACCTCAATTCTTGCAAGATGAGTCTTGCGATCCATAAGATTCATATCTGAGTCTCTGGATTGTTATATACTTTAATTCAACAGAAGTTGTCTGTTTATAAACGACAGAGAGTATATCACGAATACTGAGAAAGATTTGATACTATAGCTACAAGCTTTCGATAGAGAGAACGAAGTAGAGTATAGAATGATCGTGCATACATGACGCGTATAACGTATATATCTATCTTCCGCTCTTTTCTTTTCTTTCCCTTCCTTCGATTTCAGATATTTCCTCAAACATTTTGTCTTTTGGATATGATTTATATACTTTCGCTTTCATCATGTTTTCTTTGAAGTCTGTTCAGTTTTTTGTAGTTCATTCATGTATATACAGTTGTCGCTTGAAAACAAGATAGTTCAGCCTTAATGTATCAGAGCACCCTCATTAATAAGAACAATTAGTTTTCTCTTTTAAAGAAACTGAAATTTCCCTATCAAAGACTGAGATATCACTATTTAAGCTGCGGTCACTTTCTCATTCAATAAATTTGTGTATTTAACCCTCGATTCAAGAATTTTCCCTTTCTTAATTTTTTCCTTTCTTAATTTTCCCTTTTCGATTTTTTCCTTTCTCAATTTTTCTCAAGATTTCCCCGAGAAGTCCATTTTTCCCAGCAGCGGCGCTGCAGCCTACGGGTAGATTCTGCACCCCTGCTACGGCTACACCTATTCGTTTTGTTTCCATAGATGCAACACGAATCCATTGTTGAACTGATGGATCATATCTTCACAAACGTAAACCAATTTTTATTTTCTGAAAAAAAATATCCAATTAACTTTTCCACAAGATTTAAACAAGAAATTCCATCATGCCTAGCAACCACAAACAAACAAGCATCAAGTACAGCAACACCAACACTTGCCCGACATGAATTTGTTGGTGTTATTTCATTACTCCATTGATTTGTTTGAGAATAAAATCTAAACGAAATAACAAAAATCAATAAATATTGTCTTTTTAATTTTTACCGTTCAACACTATTTAAATAATTAACACCATCATGTCCATCAATAGCACATAAAAAAACTATTTAATACACTAAGTCCCTTTCCATACCTTCGTTTTGACATAGATGCAACACCTCTCCATTCTTTTATTTGAGGATCAAACATTTCAATATTTGCCATTGCTTCACCTAAACACCATCCGCGAACTATTTTTATGAAAACAAAAGAAACTAATAAAAATAATTTTAAAAAATAAAAAAATAAACAAACCAACTAAAAGAATTTCGACCGATGGTATTTGTTCATCATTGTCGTTATCATCAAAACTTCGATTTTGATTTATATCTAGAAATAAATTACATATATTTTAATGAATTATCAATTTAGCTTACTTTTAGTTATCCAAATTTTTACTTTATCATTTGAATTAGGATATGGATAGCTTCAAGGTCTTAGTATTGGCGATAATATACTTGGATCAACGCTAGCATCATCATTGTCTATATCCACACTCACAACATTTAATTTTGTTTCGATATAAAGTAAATCTTCTTGTCCAATAAATCTTAATGATAATCCTTTGTATCTTGTCCAAATTAATTTACACATTGGTTGCAGGATCAAATATGAATTGACAATCGATTTACGACAATCATGTGATTGTTTTACCCTGGTGAAAGGATACGGCACGGAAACGGCAGCCGGATTCAATCACCTGGGTACTAAAATTTGTTTTGTATCTGCTGAAGCTGGTGTTGATGGAATGGGTACCAATCTTTTTAGAAGATATTTACGACTAAGATTTTTAAATCCATCTGGATTAGTTGGATCATTGTGACCAAATGGTGTGATAAGAAGAAGATGAATGTGAGTTTTTGTAACTTTTCGAACGAGACATGGTTGATAATGAGCTCGATTTTTCCTTTTTCTTGATGATGATCTTGAACTACTGCTTGTAGGTAAAGCAGTACTTGTTGTATCTATACTATTAGTAGATCCTAAATCAAAAAGATTGTATACCAATCGACGAAATCAATGAATATGTTCAACATTAGGTACAGGTTGTGTAGCATGTGAACGATGATGCTGACGTGATATAGATGAATGAATGGATGATAATGGTGAACGAGAGCGGACAAATGAAGATGATGCAGCTTTTGGACGATAACGATGAGATGATGGTCGAAATGATGAAGGACTTTTTGAGGAACTATCTGACGTGTCATCTTTCTTATGTCTAGTAACGATTGGTCGATGGATTATCTGAATTCGAAGATTTTGATTGATGTTGAGGACGACGATGACGATGATCATCGTCATCATCCTTTCTTCGTCTTTCATGTCGATGTGAATGCATATAGCTACGAATAGAGCAAAGAGTAAACTATATATACATAATATATGTTATTATTATCAGAAACACATCACACTTAAGTCTATAACTATTGCTCGAAAATAATATTATATCTGTACTATCATTAAACGATGGTATCATTGTTTTCTTCTATTATTATCATCATTTTAATAATGATATTTAGCAAACAGAAAATCAATCGATATTATTTAATCTAGTAAAATTTCGTTGTAAAATGGTTATGAATGAATACAAAGTCATGTATTAATAGATACGAGGAAAGAAAATTTATTTAAAGAGTTTTTTGACTCTTTGAAATGTTAAAGAGAAATATTTTTATTTTATTTGTGAAGAGTTGCTGTATTGCAAAGAATTGAGTACACATTGATCATTTAGAATGTAGATAAAACCTTGAGAAAAAAACGGGTAGATTTATCTTATTTTTTTGTTGTTTGATGATCACATTAGTACTCTAAGGGTTACATAAACATTATGGATTTATCAATGAGTCGAATCACAGTTTAACAATCTATATAAAATCAGAGCACAAAACTAAGAATGTTGTGTATACACTTACCATATAATTCTATTTTTTAGGATATGGCAAAATTGTACTCCTACTAAGTATTTAGATGTTGCAAGGTATTTTCTTGTGGAAATGAGTAATGACGGTTGGGAGATAATATTCAGAACAGACAGTAGACAAGTAGTCATCGCTTACGGCCATACCACGTTGAATACACCAGTTCTCGTCCGA